>CAUYLG010008467.1:0-10606 GCA_963573385.1 Cacajao melanocephalus | reverse complement strand
GTTCTTAGTTTCTTTGCATTGGGTTAGTACATGTTCTTTTAGCTCACAGAAGTTTCTTATTATCCACCTTCTGAAGCCTGATTCTGTCAGTTCATCGCACTCACTCTCCGTCAGGCCTTGTTCTCTTGCTGATGAGGAGCTGCGATCCCCTGTGGGAGGAGAGGCATTCTGATTTCAGGTGTTCTCAGCCTTTTTGCACTGGTTTCTTCCCATTTTTGTGGATTTATCCACCTGTCGTGTTTGTAATTGTCGACTTTCAGATTGGGTCTGAGTGGACATCCGGCTTGTTGGTGATGAAGTTTTTTCTGTTTCTTAGTTTTCCTTTGGGAGATGCCCCTTCCCCACAGAGCTAGGCCTTCCCTGATTCAGCTGTGCTTACTGTGAAACTCTCAGTCCTCAGTGCTTCCAATTGCTGTTCTCCTTGTGGGGATGGGACCAGCCGAGCCCGACTCAAAGGGCACCCAGTCGTGTATACTCCGCACTGAGAAGCGCCGCGCTGTGCCGGGGTGCCGGCAAAACAGCCGCGCCGGCCAAAAGGGTCGTGCTGGCGACCTGTGTGGCTCCTCCGCTGAGAATCTCCCAGTTTGTGGGCAACAGAAATTCGTCTGAAATTGCGGCGTCTAGTCGCTCTCTGCGCTTTCACTGGGAGCTACAATCCTGAGCTGTTGTTAATCGGCCATCTTGGGTCTCTCCGCCCCCAATGTGCTTTAAGTAAAAATACATTTCCTAGCTTTGCAGTAGATGAGACAGTCATGTGATACAGCTTTGCCAATGACATAAAAGCAAACTTCAGTAGATGGGGTTCACAGGAAAGCCCTTTGAAGAGGTCTTACTCAGCTGGCAGACACCATTTTGCTCCTCCCTGTCTTCCACCCTGCTTGGAACACAAATGGGATGACTGGAGCTTTAGGAGCCATTTTATAACTAGGAGCACACAACAAGGATGGCTGGGAAGAAGGTGAGAAGGTTCTCAGGGTCCCAATAACATCTTGGAGGCACCCTATTAACCCTGGAATGTTTAATTCTCTCATTTCATGAGAGAAAAATGAATCCAAATTTACTTAAGCCACTATTATTTGGGCTTTCTGTTCCACATAGCAAAATTCAATTTTTGATACATATAGAATCCTGTAACTTACTGAGGAATTTGCCAAATTTATTACAAACCCACGTTAGATGGAATCTGTAAAAAGCTGTATCAGGTACTTTCAAAATGGGATATCAAGTTTACTTAGTCTGACTGCCCACATATTTGTCATCAACAGGTTGCCCCATGTCTGCTTCAGGCATGGTTAATCAATCAGGGCACTCTCTGCCAATAAATTGGAAATAAGTCAACAAAAATGTCTCAACTCCAAGTCTCAACAGCTACAACTGATATTAACCTGGTACTTGATAGAGAACCCATTTTCCATTTGTATCAACTTCAGTTTCTCTCAGCTCTAGAATTCTAGGATTCTGGGAGAAAAATTACAAACCCTACACTGTCAAAAATTTGTCAAGTAAAGATTTCTACACATATTAAGTAACTCAGATCTGTTTATAAAATCTAATTCTACAACTTTGGACAAGTCACATTTTCACAGAAAACCTGTTTTTTCATTTATGAGATGGAAAAAGAGAAAAATTTACTTACCTCATACAGTTGATGTGAACGTCATATACAAAATAAGTATTAAAAATTATGAACTTTAAATTACTATTAACATGTAAATTATTAATAAATCTATAATGTGTAATTTATTCCTCACAATTAGCAAAAATAATTTGCCACCCTTTAGGAACACTCAACATCTAAAATTAAATCTATCTCAAGGGTATGGTTATACTGTCTTATGTAGTGGCATGAGAACTCTACTAAGATTTCATTCTTCTGATTTCATACCAAAGAAATACGGACCAGGGTGGAAAGAGAAAAAAAAATTCAAGGTTATACACTAATGGTCTCCACTGCTTTAATTTTGCCAGACAGACATAATACCACCATTCATGGAAGAATTCAGTTTTTACCGTCCTGGGTTAATATTTTACAAAGAATGAAGAAAAAGTAGTTTCATTATGGTAAAGGGGAGTTTACCGCACATATTTGGCTTTTTTTTTTATTCAAAGAAAAGGGGAGAAATCTCTTCAACTCTATAGACTAAAATTCACAATAAGGTAAAAATAACTAGGCACGTTTAATTAAATCAGCAAGCATATGGTTGCCTACCAAGCATTATTATCTGCTATTACAATACTGAGTAACATAGGATGCCCCCACCTCAAGAAGAGCAGTCAAGTAACCCTTTGGATTCAAGTCTTAGTGCCTAGGATAAAAGTATAATTGAAGCTTCAGTGCTTAGAGGAGGTTGGGTAATATCAAAAAAAAAAGTACTCAATTAACATCTCACTATCAATGGCCTTTAAAATAGCTGCTACCATACATTATTTCCAGTTGAAGCTTATTAGCATATTCCAAAGCTTACTTCAGTTTCCTTTTCAACACTTTGGAACCCCTGGGAAAGTCTAGAAATGTAACTTAAAGCTTAGAAACTTAACTTTCTGAAGGAAACAGTAACAATGTAGAACAAGTTACAGAGACATCTTTAAGATCAAGCTTGATTAGATACCTTTTAGAATACCTTACACATTGATTATATAAATATAATACAGATCTCAGCAACAGAAAATAAAAGTTGCAGATATTGCAACTGATTGCTCTACAGGTGCTATAAATTAATGTGTCTAAATGCTAAATGATAGTTTTAAAAATAAACACATGCGGACATGCAAGAGGAGTTAGGAAATTTCAAGTTAAAATCAAAACATTCTTCTGGCCAGATGAGAAGATAAAAGCTTCTTTCAAAGACTTAGCTATCTGCCAGAGATAAAAGCACTACATATATCATGTTGTCTAACCCATCCTTCTAGTTGGCTGATTTGGATAGAAATGCCTTAGTAACTTTTTAAAAGCCATAATAGGTATGTTGCAGTATATCTTTGACACCAGGCATATATACCCACAATCAGGAGACATATGCTAGAAGCTGTGATATTAACAGCTTTCTCCCTTGCTATTACTATCCATAATGGCCACCATCTGGGCTGATTTAGAGATTCGTATAAACAAAAACAGTAGTTTCGAAATATATTACATACTCTCCTGTACAAAGTTATCTGTAAACAGCTACTTAATCAATGATACGAGATTTCTGCCCATCCAAAAGCGCCAATTTCTGAGGAAAATGGTCAATAATTAAAAGTTGTATCAAAACTTAAAAACAAAATACTACACAACCTTCAAAATCAGCCACATGGAAGAGAAATCAGGGGGTGAATTCTTCATCACAGGTACATCCCAAACTAAGTTTTCATAGGCTTTTTCCCCTCTAGCTTCTAAGAGGCATTTATCTTTCTTCTAGACTAGTTGAGTCCACACACACACACACACACACACACACATATACACACACACGTCAAATTCCAACCCAAATACTCAAATATTGAATATTTCTGAAGTTTTTATGTGCTACCTACACAAATAAAACTGGTATGATACATTTCTGTATTTCCAAGAAAAAGGCACTTAAATATTCTAGACATGTCCTAGACATACAGTGAAATGTTAAAACAATGTTATGAAGTTGAAGAATCACCTTGGATTTAAAAAGGGCAGTAAGCAACACAGTGTGCATGAGTAGAAGGGAACAGCTGAGATCAGGACCATTTTACTCTTTTCAGTAATGTACTCTTTTCTCTTAATATATCAGGCACAGCAGGCTCAGCTAATATTGAATTAAAAGTTTAACAACATTCTTTTTAAGACCTATACAAAGCAATGATATCTTTCTAATTACTCTAAGCCACTCCTCTGAAGGCACCACCAACAAAATCATACCTATTAAAACCATCAGTACAGATTCCACTTTTCCTCAGCTCATTCTAGGTGAAGAAACGTGACTCTTAAAAAAAAATCCACCACTACCACCATGACCAACAAAAAACCCCAAGTAGTAACAATATCATCTATAGTAATATTCTTCTGAAAAATATCAATACTTCTTGAACTTCACAGAAAATACCACAACCTTCAATGTCTTCTTTCTCCATTTAATTTTCTCTTCTATTCTGAAATTTAAAAATAAGATAAAAGAACACTCTGACAAAAGGATCCCAGTTTAGCCATCTGCCAACAGATCATAAGGCCCTCTGAAGTTGTAGACTGCGCAGCAGCCACAGGTAGCTCCAGATGGTCTGAAAAACTTGGGGACACTGGCTGCATGTGCTTTGCTTATGCTTTCTAGTAAGAATACCCAATACCCTATAACTGGGAGGAGGAAAAAGGGCTTTCCAGAGCAAGAGAAGAAAACAACTTTGGGACTAAGGCCCTCCAGCTGAAACAAATCTCCCATATTGGTTGGTTGTTTGTTGGTGACTTATTTATTTTTTTATTTCTGAGATTTTGGTGCACCCATCACCCAAGCAGTGTACACTGTACCCAATGTGTAGTATTTTATTCCTTACCCCCTCCCACCCTTTCCCCTGAGTCCCCAAAGTCCAATGTATCATTCTTATGCCTTTGCATCCTCATAGCTTAGCTCCCACTTATGAGAACATACAATGTTTGGTTTTCCATTTCTGAGCTACTTCAATTAGAATAACTGTCTTCAATTCCATCAAGGTTGCTGCAAATGCCATTATTTCATTCCTTTTCATGGCCGGATAGTAGTCCATGGTATATATATATATATACCACATTTTCTTTATCCACTCATTGATTGATGGGCATTTGGGCTGGTTCCCCATTTTTGCAATTGCAAATTGTGCTGCTATAAACATTCACGTGCAAGTATCTTTTTCATATAGTGACTTCTTTTCCTCTGGGTAGATACCTAGTAGTGGGATTGCAGATCAAACAGTAGATCTACTTTTAGTTCTGACCTTCCACTCCCAAGACCCAGGCCCATTCAACCCCTATTCTAATTGTTGAGAACAAGAAATGACATTTTTGATCTGTCCCTTTGAAGAACACACTTGCTATACTGGGGGGAAAAACGGTATGTTATTTGAGGGTGGAAAATCTATTTAGATATTAAGGAATCACCATACTGTTTTCCATAGTGGTTGTACTAATTTACATTCCCACGAACAGTGTAAGAGTGTTCCCCTTTCACCAAATCCATGCCAACATCTATTATTTTTTTATTTTTTGATTATGGCCATTCTTGCAGGAATAAGGTGGTATTGCATTGTGGTTCTGATTTGCATTTTCCTGATCATTAGTGATGTTGAGCATTTTCCCACATGCTTTTTGGCCATTTGTATGTCTTCTTTTGAGAATTGTCTATTCATATTCTTAGCCCACTTTTTGATGGTGATTGGTTATGTTAATGCAATGCTGGTGAGTCACTATGAAGTGACCCATAATACAAATTAATGTTGGGAAGAGTAAATAGAACCTATCAACACCAAACTATAATACTTTGAAAGTAACATTTATACAGTGGTCATTTAAAGATAAAATGTTTTAAAACTTAAAACCAGCATAAACACGACTGTATAATAAAATTTTCCACTGGTAACATTTGCTTCATAGCAGCTTCTTAATACTAATTTCATATTTTTCATACAGTACTTCGAGGCCATTCATAGCCTTAAAGAGTATTACACCTAACATATAACTAACTGACCTTATGCTATGGCCCAGGAAAAAGCAATGACTGCACTGAGAGAAGTTGACTTATTCAAAAGACTGAGGGAATGATCATAAAGAATTTCCCAGTAGAAACTGGCAAAATTGGTAGGGAAAAACAAGCTTTCAAGCTTGATAGCTCTGTAGAACTTTGCATAATTACTTCCTTGTTGGCATATCTTTTATTAATAAACAGTAGCTTATTAACTATTTAGGTTTATTAAAATGCTTAGTAAACTACTTTATCTCACTATTATTCAAATAGAGCCCAAGTACCCCTTCAAATTTTCATTTTGGAAAGGGCCTGCATTCTAAAAAGGGTTCCTTGGACAATATCCTCTTCTTACCAGCTCTGTTATTATCCAATTTCCCAGTTCTCTTTTTCTCCTTATGTGTGTGTACGTGTGTGTGTGTGTTTTAAATTCCACTCTATGCTCTGCCTGCCCTACCCCAATCCCAAGGACCATACTGACCTTCCAATCCCAAGACCAGACCCATTCAACCCCTATTCTAATTGTTGAGAACTAGAAATGACATTTTTGATCTGTCCCTTTGAAGAACTGACTTGCTATACTGGAAACAAAACAAAAAAAAACAAAACATCATGTTATTTGAGGGTGGAAAATCTATTTAGGTACTTACATCCTTACTTCTTATTAAAAAACAAAATAAATTTCAGATGAACCAAAGAGTTAAATCATGAAATCAAAAGAAAGAGAGAAAAATGCAAGTGAATTTTCACATAACTCTCAAGAAGGGAAAGACTTTCTAAGCATGGAAACAATCACAGAAACAACAAAGAAAAAGACTGATCAGATTTTGATCATGGTAGAAGCACTCTTAATTAACCCCACTTAACAAATTTCACAGACTGATCCAGTCTCCATTCCCATGTAGAAACCTAATGAATGTGCACAGCATGCTGACTGCTCAATGCTGACAGGGTACTGTGTAGTACATATGAGCCCATGAACCCCACAAATTAAGCTGTCTACCTACCAAGAGTTATTTGTATTTGTTCCTAAATGTGTACCTCTTTATGCTACTTGTGTAGGTGTTACACTCTCTCTCCATATATATATATATATATATATACCCAAAATATATATATATATACCATATATATATATATATATACCATATATATATATATATATATATATATTTTTTTTTTTTTTTTAGACAGAGTCTCATTTTGTCACCCAGGCTGGAGTGCAGTGGTGCAACCTTGGCTCACTGCAACCTCTGCCTACTGGGTTCAGGCAATTCTTATGCCTCAGCCTCCCAAATAGATGGGATTACAGGGATGCCACCATGCCTGGCTATTTTTTTGTTTTTTGTATTTTTAGTAGAGATGGGATTTTGCGATGTTGGCCAAGCTGGTCTGGAACTCCTGATCTCACACAATCTGCCCTTCTCAGCCTCCCAAAGTGTTGGGATTACAGGTCTTAGGCACTGCAACCGACCTATAATTCTTAATTATATGTTACAGCAATCGAATGTGACTACAAAAAGAGAAGACCTGGCTGCAAATACCAAATAAAGGTGATAGTGAATTAAATATGGGTGACAAAACTGCAAAAGACTGGGTGGGGGGTGGGCAGCAAGGATCTATAAAATAGCTGAAAGGATTTTGCACTCAGATTACAGCTCATTAAGTTATTACTCCACTTTAAATAAATCATAACTGGAAATCATTGATGACGCATTTTGAATGATATATATATATATAAATATAGAGCAGGTTTCTAATCAATTAGACTTATTCAAAGAAAAGGGTCATACAATATCAAAGGATTAGCTACTTAACATATATTTTGTTTTTAAGTTAAAATATTGAAGAGTTATTTGTAGACTTTCTTTTAATACTCCTCCCTCTTTAACAGACCAGTTGTAAGATCCAATCATATCAAATAAAGAGGCTTCTGTATGATTTTTTGTTTCTGCACATCCAAACTCATCAGGAACAAAAAGAAAATTTGAAAAATATATAAAAGACAATAATAGATAAATATCTTTGATACATAAAGTTTACATAAATTAGCAAGAAAAACGTTAGGCAACTAAGAGCAAAATGGGGGAAAAACAAATGGCCAATTTACAGAAAGAATTTTTTTAAAAAGCATGAGGAAAACAAATACTTTCATTAGTTATCAAAGAGACACAAAATAGCTGGGCATGGTGGCTCATGCCTGTAATCCTAGCATTTTGGGAGGCCAAGGTGGAAGGACTACTTGAGCCCAGTAGTTCAAGACCAGACTGGGCAACATGGTGAGACCCCATATCTTAAAAAAAAAGAAAAATAAAAAATTAGCTGGGTATGGTGGCACACACCTGTGGTCATTATTTGAGAAGCTGAGATGGGAGGATCATTTGAGCCCAGGAAGTTGAGGCTGCAGTGAGCTGTGATTGTGCCACTGCTCTCCAGCCTGGGTGACAGACTCAGACCCTGTCTCAAAAAAAGACACAAAATAGTTCAATGAGAATTTTTCTTTTTTTTGCCAATAAGGTCAATAAAACTTGAGCAATTAGCATAATGTCGCCAAATATACAATGCAACAGATAGGAATGCTGCTGAAAAAATAGGTTCTAGTGTCTTTTCGTTTCTTTTTCTTTTGAGACAGAGTCTGGCTCTGTCACCTAGGCTGGAGTGGCATGGTCTCAGCTCACTGCAACCTCTGCTTCTGGGATTCAAGTGATTCTCCTGCCTCAGCCTCCCATGTAGCTGGGACTATAGGCGCGTGTCACCACGCCCAGCTAATTTTTTGTATTTTTAGTAGAGACAGGGTTTTGCCACATTGGCCAGGCTGGTCTCAAACTCCTGACCTCAAGTGATCCACCTTCCTTGGCCTCCCAAAGTGCTGGGATTACAAGTTTGAGCCACCACACCCAGCCAAAGGTTCTATTTTGATAGCACCTTTTAAGAAATCAATCTGGCAACCTATGTCAAGAGGTTTAGAAATGTCTATATCCTTTGACCAAGCAATTCCATTTCTGAAACTCCATTCTTAGAAAATAATCTGAAAATTGAATAAAGTTTTATAAGATCCACTTCAAAATGTTATTTATATCATTTTAAAAATTGTGGAGTAACCTTTATTTAACAAGAATTACTGTGTCAGACACTGACGATACAGTAGTAAACAAAGCAGTCCCAGGCCTCATTCAGGTTAGAGCCGGTTGGGAAAGGCAAATTACACCAGTGATTATCTGAAGTCCAACAATAGGGGAAATTACCAAATCAATTATGAGACATTCAAATGATGAGAGCCACTAGAAATTAGTGATAATGAGTTATCAAGAACATGAGGAAATATTTACACTAAATGAAAAGCCACACAGCTATAAACAGCTATAAAAACACATTGAAAACCTAAGGCAAAGGTCGGGGGTAGGACTTCTGGAATGGTGGAGTGAGGACCTCAGCTACTAAAGATCCTAGGTGAGACCAGCAGGGTCGGTGGCATTTTAACTTGGGTCTGCTTCTACCACAATTCTCTGGCCTTATAGCTTTATGGACAGCTCCACTGAAGAAAGCTGATTTGATTTGAAGCTCCAAGAGAAAGCCCCGTGGCCAGGGGCACTGTCAAAAACAATAGCAGTCATTAGCAAACAATCACAGCTGCTTAAGTCTGCAATACTGGTTGGGGGAAGCAAGACACTAGCCAAACAAGTAAAAGGTAGATGTCGGGAATAAGACAGCCATAGAAAGCTCAAAGCTCTCTCTGACATACTTGGGGGTTCTGGAAGGCTGTGTTCATTTAGAGGGCTGTGTGCATGTATGCATATTCAAGAGAGACCAGAGAGATTCCTAATTATCCACTGCTCCTGGCTGACTGTGAGGCCCTGCACAAGTAGAGACTGAAAGCCAAGGCAGACTTGTAAAGTGCCTGAACTTTCAATGTATGCCCCAACCCACAGAGATTCCCTCAGCAAAAGATGGAATGCTTACTGGCTCAAAATGTTTAAGGAAAACTTGTGGCCAACCATTGGATGACCCACGGGAAACCTCTAGGAAGCCAGGCTTAAAAATAAAAACAAGAATTTAAAACAAAACAAAAAACCCTAGCAGAAACTTCAGTGGCCACACATTTCAACAAAGACAGCCTCTGTAGAATTAGTCCAGGCAAGTCATTAAGCAATAGAGAAACAAAAGAAAAAACAATAACCACCACCTCTGAGGGGATCAGAATCCAGAGTTGCTACAATATATTATCTAAAATGTTCAGTTATCAACACAGAAAAATTATGAGATATGCAAAGAAATGGGAAAAGATGGCCCACACGAAGAAAAAAAAAGCAGCCAATAGAAACTGTTCCTGAGGGGGCCCAGCTTTTAGAGTTAGTAGATAAAGATTTTAAATTAGCTTTCGGAGAGAGATCCAAGATGGCGGATTAGCAACAGCTCAGGAATGTAGCTCCCAGAGAAAGCGCAGAGAGCGAGTGGACGCCGCACTTTCACACGAATTTTTGTTGCCCACAGACCGGGAGATTCCCAGTGGAGAGGCCACGCGGGTCGCCAGCGCGACTCTTTTGGCCCGCGCAGCTGTTTTGCCGGCACCCCGGTGCGGCGCTTCTCGGTGCAGAGTATACGGGACTGGGTGCCCTTTGAGTCGGGCTTAGCTGGTCCCATCCCCACAAGGAGAACAGCAATTGGAAGCGCTGAGGACTGAGAGTTTCACAGTAAGCACAGCTGAACCCGGGAAGGCCTAGCTCTGTGGAGAAAGGGCATCTGCCGAAGGAAAACTAAGACACAGAAAAAACTTCATCACCAACAAGCTGGACATCCACTCAGACCCAATCTGAAAATCGGCAATTACAAAGACGACAGGTGGATAAATCCACAAAAATGGGAAGAAACCAGTGCAAAAAGGCTGAGAACACCCGAAATCAGAATGCCTCTCCTCCTACAGGGGATCGCAGCTCCTCATCAGC
>CAUYLG010008466.1:0-44670 GCA_963573385.1 Cacajao melanocephalus | reverse complement strand
CAGGAATGCACCACCATGCCCAGCTAATTTTGTATTTTTAGTAGAGACCAATTTTACCATGTTGGCCAGGCTGGTCTCAAGCTCCTAACCTCAGGTGATTTGCCTGCCTCGGCCTCCCAAAGTGCTGGGATTATAGGCATGAGTCACCACGCCCACTAGTTGGTATTCTTAAAATACATTATCATCTTTAAAGAAATTTTCTTCTATCCTATTTTACTACATGCTATTAATCAGGAAAGAGTGCAAAATTTTACCAACTGTTCTTAGCCTCTATCACTATATTTGTTTTTCACTCTGACTGTTTTATATAATGAATTATGCTAATAGATTTCCTAGTGTTCAACCCATTCTTCCATTTCTGAAATAAACTCTACTTTATCATGTTCTGTTATTTTTTTTATCAAATGAAACCCATACTGGGTTTGATATGTTAATCTTTTATTTAGGATTAAAATGTATTTATAATCTATAAAATTGGTCCATTGTTACTGATTTTTGTGCTTGTCTTTAACAAGTTTTGGTACCAAAGTAATGCTAGCTTTGAAGAGTGAACGGTAGCAGTTTAAGTGTTTTAAGAATTAGCTCTTTCTTGAAGTTGGGAGTGAATTTTTACAAAGCAGGTTTAACTAGAAAGGTTAGGGCCAGGTTTCCAATCTTTTGTGAAGTTGGAGCTATATTTTTTTGTTTTCTTGAAGATGTGGGGTTGCCTGAGCTAGGAGAGTGGAATGGAAAGAACACAACTGGTTTGAGTACATATTGGGTGAACAGTTCCTTAAAATATCCTGATCTACTCCAAAGTAACATGAAGGGAAGTGAAAATAGCTATATAAATTTTAGTGATTTTTTTTTCTTAATTTTACTGCTTTAGGACCACTGAGTTCAACAGCATGTATTAGAATGGCCCTTAGTGATTATTTAGCACACACAAAGTATTTAAAATTTTTAAAATAAATGGCCACTATTTTAAAACTGGGAAATTTCAAATTTAATAATCTGGACCTCCAGTTTTGCTTTCACAGTGTATTCCCGTATGTCAACAACTGCCTGAAGCCATGTTGACTCCTTTGGACTGGGAATAGGCTGTCAGTCTCATTTAAATGACCTCCCTAGGCCCTTTTACGTATTTGGGCTTATACCGAATGAGACACCTCTTATTTTGCTGAGACAACATAAGATCTAGGACTTTCTAAAATATCCTTACAGAAAACAACTTTACCAAGCTCTCCCACAACTTTCTCAACAGTGAGCTCCATCATCGTAGCCCAAACTCTCGTGGTTTTTAGCAGATTACGGCAGTTTCCCCTTATCTGCAGGGGATACATTCCAAGACCTCCAGGAGCTGCATGAAACCACAGAAAGTACCAAACTCAGAATCCACTGTTTTTTCAATCTGATAACGAAGACAGCTACCAAGTAACTATTGGGCAGGTAACATACAGGCATAGCTCAAAGATGTTTCCAGTCCACTTCCAGACTATCACAATAAACCAAATATTTTAAACCAAGTCATATAAATATTTTGCTTTCCAAATGCATATAAATCTTAGGTTTATACTATACTGCAGTCCAGTAAGTGTACAATAGCATTATATCTATAAAAATGCCCATATCTTAACTTAAAAATACTTTATTGCTAAAAAACGCTAACTATCAGCTGGGCATGGATCCTCATGCCTGTAATCCCAGCACTTTGGGAGGCCGAGGTGGGCAGATCACTGAGGTTGTGAGTTCAAGCCTGGCCAACATGGTGAAACCCCATCTCTACTAAAAATACAAAAATGAGCAAGGCGT
This sequence comes from Cacajao melanocephalus, assembly GCA_963573385.1. Classification (NCBI taxonomy): domain Eukaryota; kingdom Metazoa; phylum Chordata; class Mammalia; order Primates; family Pitheciidae; genus Cacajao; species Cacajao melanocephalus. The sequence continues at coordinate 42,879 of CAUYLG010008466.1, read as the reverse complement.
AGTGGCGGGTGTCTGTAATCTCAGCTACTTGGGAGGCTGAGGCATGAGAATCACTTGAACCTGGGAGGCAGAGGTTGCAGTGAGCCAAGATCATGCCACTGCACTCCAGTCTGGGTGACAGAGCAAGACTCCATCTCAAAACAAAACAAAACAAAAAACAAAACAAAACAAACTAACAATCATCTGAGTCTTCAGCAAGTGATACTCCTTCTTGCCTTAATGTTAATGGCTACTGATTGATCAGGATGGCGGTTGCTGAAGGCTGGGTGGCCATAGTCGTTCCCTAAAATAAGACAACAGCAAAGTTGGCCATCATCGACTGACTCACATTTCATGGAAGACTGCTCTGTAGCATGTGATGTGATTTGATAGCATTTTACTCACAGCAGAACATCTTTCAAAATTGGACTCAATCCTCTCCTCTCAAACCCTGTTGCTGCTTTATCAGCTAAGTTTGGGGAATATTCTCAGTCCTTTGCTGCCATTTCAACAATGTTCACAGCATCCTCACCAGAAGTAGATTCTATCTCAAGAAATTTTCTTTGCTCATCCGTAAGAAATAACTCCTTATTGGTTCAAGTTTCATCATGAGATTACAGCAATTCAGTCACAGTTTCAGGCTCCACTTGTAATTCTAGTTCTCTTGCTGTCTCCATTACATCTGTGGTGACCTTCCTCTATTGAAGTTTTCAATCCCTCAAAGTCATCCATAAGGGCTGGAATCAACTTCTTTCAAACTCCTGTTAATGTTGATATTTTAATATTCTCCCATGAATCATGAATGTTCTTAATATTATTTACAATGGTGAATTATATACAAAAGGTTTTCAAATTATTTGTTTAAATCCATCAGAGGAATCACTATATATGGCAGCTGTACCTTTACAAAATGTATTCCTTAAGTAATAAGACTTGATAGTCAAACTAACTCCTTGATCTATGAGCTACGGAATGGATGACATGTTAGCAGGCATTAAAACAACATTAATTTCCTTTTACATGCCTATCTGAGCTCTTGGGTAACCAGGCACATTGTCCATGAGCAATAATATTTTGAAAGAAATCTTTTTTTCTGATGAGTAGGTCTCAACAATGGGCTAAAGTTATTCAGTAAACCATGCTGTAAACAGAGGTGCTGTCATCTGGGCTTTATTGTTCCATTTCTAGAGCACAGGCAGAGTAGATTTAACATCATTCTTAAGGGCCCTAAGGTTTTCAGAAATGATAAATGCAGTCACAGTGGCTCACGCCTGTAGTCCCAGCACTTTGGGAGCCAAGGCGGGTGGATCGCCTGAGGTCAGGAGTATGAGACCATCCTGGGCAGCATGACAAAACCCGTCTCCACTAAAGATACAAAGGTTGTCTGGGTGTGGTGGTGCATGCCTGCCATCCCAGCTATTCAGGAGTCTGAAGCGGGAGAATTGCTTGAAACTGGGAGATGGAGGTTGCAGTGAGCCAAGATCACGCCACTGCACTCCAGCCTGGGTGACAAGAGTAAAACTCCATCTCAAAAAAAACATAATGTGAATAAATAAAATAAAATGGATTTTTGTATTGGTAAAAAATAATAATAATAAAAAGTTTAGATTATTGCGAGAATTACCAAATGTGACACAGAGACGTAAAGAGAGCACATGCTGGTAGGAAAAAGTAAGTGATGGACTTGCTTGTGCAGGTTGCCACAAACCTTTAAGTTGAAAAAAAAAAAAGCAACGTCTGTGAAGCAGGATAAAGCAAAGCGCAATAAAAGAAGATGTGCGTGCAGACTGCATGGCTATACTGATGGGAGGATTCACATCTTGGGGAAAAGGGGAAGGGAATAGCATGAGATTTCATTACGCTACTCAGAATGGCATGCAATTTTAAACATGAATTATTTATCTCTGGAATCTTATACTTAATATTTTCAGGTGATGGTTGATAGCAGAAAACTGTAATCATGGGGAGTGAAATTGGGGATGGGCAAATACCACTGTACAGTTGGTTGTCCATATCCACGGGTTCCACAATCATGCATTCAATCAACCACAGAGCAGAAATATTGAGGAAAAAAATAGATGGTTTTGTCTATACTGAACATGGACAGACTCTTTTTCCTTGTCATTATTCCCTGAACACTACAGTATAACAACTATTTACATAGCATTTGTACTGTTGTTAGGTATTACAAGGAATTAGAGATAATTTACTGTATACAGGAAGATATGTGTAGGTTATATGCAAATATGAGTAGGTTATATGCATCATTGTATATCAGGGACTTGAGCACCCCAGGATTTTGGTATCCAAGGAGGGTTCTGGAACCAACTCCCCATAGATATCAAGAGATGACTGTACTCTCTGCCTGCAATGCCTGCAATTTCCCCTGATATGTAGCCTAATGCAGGGTATGTATCATCATAGTTTGCGTCATAGTACCAGGCAAAAAGCCACTGCCGTAGAAACGATGCATAGTGACCACAGTCACTAGTTTTCTCAGGAAGACTAAACATTTTACTTTATCTTTCATATTTTCTACATGTGTTCTGGGTAGAAATGCCTTAAGCCATGCTAAACCCAGCCCAGGAATCACGAGTGATGGCAGCTCTCCCTGGAACCTCATGAAGTTTTTTAGATTTTCAAATGCTGAGAGAGTTGGGAAGAAATTCCCAAGGGGAAATGGAAATCATCAGATGGAGAAAACAGGTAGATGGATGAAGAGAGCAGCAAGGTGAACTCATGAGAGAAAAAAAATCAATCTCCTCTAACCCAATAGAAGGAGGAAAGAGAACAAAGTAAGTGGTGACATGCAGGATACAGTATTATCTATCATTTTAGTGTCATTATCATAATTATTTTTATTAATAAAGGCCACATTTACAACCAGAATTGGGGAAGCTCTAGAAACGGATATGGGAGGCAGGCTGAATTAGACAGAAAGAAGTGGGAGATGGGAAGAAGGCGCAAAAGGAAAGCCGAGGGGGCCAGGAGAGGGTGAGGGAGGAAGGGGAGAAAAAGCTGCATTTGTGCCCATCCGCCTTGAATATAAAGACCCAGCCTCCCCTTCTGAAAAAGAGCCAACAATGACTGAGCCTCAGAATCAGCCCTGCTGTTGAAGTCTGACACGTTAACAACCCAGCAGGAATTAAGAGGTGAAATAAGCAGATGAAACATTCACCGAAGCCGAGATAAGCATTCCTGGAAAGGAATTTTTCAAAAAAATCAAAACGAATCTCCCAAATCTTCCTAATTAGGAAACATGACAAGGAATTTAAAAAAATGAAGTGCTAAATAACTCACCCACGCTGAATGGAAAGGCTCTATTTAGAATACCACTGATTATTACTTTTAGCTGCTCAGGGAAATTATCTACGCACAATGATGGACATCAGCATTCAGCTCACAGCGGCAGTCAAAAGCAGCAGCTGAGATGTGTGGCCATCCTAATTAGAGGATGGAGAATTCTGAAAAGACTCTGGAGCTGTGACATTCCTGGCTGGGGCTTTCCTTCCAGGAATGCCACATTAGGGTTTTGGTCATCACATTGTAAAAAAGGACTTAATAGGAATGATCCGGAAAGGGACAACAGAAATGACTTAGAAAAGAGCGTGAGAAGCTTTGGGGTTCAGAGCAGAAAGCAGGCAAAGACTTCCATAAGAAATAATTTTTAAAATTAGGAGAGAGGGAGGTAAGTAGAAGCCTTGGGTAGTGAAAATGGCAGCCAGGTGTACTGCCTGGACTTAGGTCATTCCAGACATGTTGGGGTTTAGCCTGTTTCTAATGAGCACACCCGGGGTGTCATGAAATTACAACAGATTATCTAATATGAATTAGCCTTCAATTCTTCATTCAATAAATATTTAGCAAGGACCCTCCATGTTCCAGGCACTGTCTGCAGCCTCTTGAATAGATCCATGAATGAAATGGGTTTTAAAAAGCCTCTGTCTTCATGGCATTTACATACTAGTGGGTGGGCAGGCCTTGGGGTAGGGACATGTGGAGATAGACAATAATAGAGAATAAATAAGTACTTTGTATAGTATGTTCTAAGGTGATAAGAACTATAGAAAAAAACATTGATCGGGACAAGGAATATTGGGAGTACTCAGGATGGCCCTCATTGAGAAGAGAACATTTATGGAAAAACTTGGAGGAGGCAAGGAAGTAAGAGTAATAGATATCTAGACGCAAGGTATTCCATGAGGGAGCAGCTGGTACAAGCTTTCCAAGCAGCACTATACCTGATGTGATAAGGAAGAGTGAGAGGGCTGGAGAGAGAGAGAGAGAGAGAGAGAGAGTGAGAGAGAGAGAGAGAGAGAGAGAGAGAGAGAGAGATTCTGTGTGTCTGTGTGTGTTTGGGAAACAGGGAGTGGGGGGATGATATGCAGGTTAAACAGGGCGTGGTATAATAATTAACAAATACGTTTAGTAAGCAGTGTTATAAGTGACACCTGTGACAATGTCAGGCAGTTAGTATGTGCTGTTATAAGCTCTGTTAACAAATATAATTTGCACAACCACCCCACGGAAGTAGCTACTCTTATTACCCTCATTTTACCAGTGAGGGAACTGAGACACAAAGAGATCAGTTAACTCATCCAAAGTCAAAGATTGGAGCCTTGGTGCCTGGCTCCAGAGCCCAAGCTCCTAGTTGCTGCCTCATGTCATCTCTCAATGTGATTTTAAGCCATCCATTTTTGATACGAGTTCTGATTACTCAGCCTTGATTGGGTTCAAGTGTACTCCTAGGATAAATTTATGTTTCCCTTTAAAAAAAAAATGTAGCTCACTGCTTTAACAATCATGACCTTTCCTGGCCCTCTGTTTCTTTCCCCTACCAATTCAAGAGCTGTTCTTTTCTGCTAGTTTATCCCTGCAGTCCATTGTTTTTGCCCAGCAAATAAGGCAAATGTCTATGGATAGAGTGCTTCTGTTCAGTTTGTGAGGGAGTAGAGGTGGTACTTACCCGGTTTAATAATGCCCTATGAATCACTAAGAGGCAGGACAGAGCATACATCGAGTTAAAAGCTAGGTGTCACTGTTTCTTCTACTCCAAAAGGCACTGTGTGGCGGGGTGTGTTTTAACACAACCACCACCAGCTCCAGCTTCTCACGCTCTCGGTCCTGTTTTCTCAAGACACAGCACTTTTATACTGAAAACCATTGTATTGTAAAACCATTGAACTTTAAAGAGATAAGTTATACGTCAATTACACCTCAACAAAGCTGTTAGAACAAATAATTAATTTTTTTTAAATGACAGGCTCTGTGGCTTTTGCCTCCTCTGTTGACCCCCCTGCCTGACTTCCATCCTCCCTCACATACCTTCAGGGGCCACAGAACCATACTCAGAAGGACCATCCCCATTCCAGAACCCCATGCACTCCACCCAACATCACAACTTTGTTTTGACTCCAGGGATTACAGCAGTGTGCCAAGGAAAATAAATGACTTTCCCACTAGATCTTCAGTACCAATTTTCCTTATTACAAAAAAAAAATCTAACATTATTTTTAATGTTAAAGCAAATGTGTATATTATGAAGTAGAAGGCAATATTCACTTACATGGGGCTTTTTTTTTTTTTTTGACTTTTGAGACAGAGTCTCCCTCTGTCGCCCAGGCTGGAGTGTAATGGCGTGATCTCGGCTCACTATAACCTCCAACTTCCAGGTTTGAAGCAGATCCTTGTGTGTGGTTAGCTGCTTTAAGCTGGAATGAGAAGGGTGTATGTTCTCTGCCGCTGTAGAGAGAGAGAGAGAGATTGAGATACATTGTTAGTGGCTAAAACAGGAGACTCGGGGACTGATCCAAGCTCAGTCCCACTAAACCATGTGATATTGTGCATAACACATCCCATTTTGGGGCCTCAGTTTCTCATCTAAAAAATGAGATGATTGCACCAAGTGATCTCCAAGGTTGCTGCCATCTCTCAAAGTCTATGATTTGGTGTCATACTGAGACAAATCAGATGCTGGGCTCAGATTGATCAGCAGCAAGATGCCCACAGATATAGGAAGCAAAAGACACAGTCCCTGTCTTTGTGAAATTTTTCATCTACTGAGGGAGACTATAAAGTGAATTTACAAACCATCCAAAGGACACAAGGGGCAAGAAGCAACTGAGTGTAATGAATGATCATAAATCTGGTTCCGATCACTTGCTTTGAATCAACTGTGAAGCTAAATGACGAGGAGGTGCTTACCCTTCCAACCCCTGGGCCCTTGGGCCAGGATACCTTGACACAAAGGCACTCGCTGTTGATCTTGTGGGTGGCCCCAAATCAGAGACCAAGAAACCAAACTCTCAGGGTAGGAAGGGGATGTTAGCCATGATCCCATCCAAAACCCTTCATCTACATTCGGGATTTGGGATAATGCTTGCTTTGCACTTACAGTATTTTTATTTGATAGTAGATTCTTAGCATTAACCCAAATCTTAAATAATCATAAAATTGGAAGAAAAATATAATATCCTTCTCTTCAAAGCCCAGTGAATTAAATATGGAATGATTTTAAGACAAGTCTTATCATGGCATAGGGTTGAACAAGATCTGCCTGGCAACCACTTACTGAAAAGCTTTGCTCTGAAAAAAATTAACTTCTACCCTGTATTGTAGGGTATTTATGCGTTTTCGTATGTCATCATTTCAGATCCACTCCTGCTCCCCGAGGCAACAGCGGAGCATTTCTGTAGAGGTCTCTAGGCATATGTCTTTGCTTTTCTGAACATACCAGGAGATCTAAGAAAGTGAAACTAAAATGAAATAAAAAGGAAAAACTACTTGTGCTCTCTCTCATTCAACTATTTCATTTTCATTTGTTCTAGAAGAATTTCTATCAGCCCTAGCCTCCCAGATTTACGCTTATTCTGGGGACTAGACTAAACATCTCTACTTCTGGCAAGGATCTTGGGGAAACCTTGTCTAGTTGATATAGGAGCATTAAATATTTGACCGTTAGGGTTTCTTACAATCCAGATATTCTAGAGTGCAGGAGGGAGTCGTGGTCCCTCACAGATGGTCCAAAATGGGTTTTTTCCCACCCTGATTGGAAAATATGCTCATTTCTAACACAAGATGGCGCTGGCACACAGGAAAGAACATTGCTGATTAAAACAGAACACAAAACAAAACAATCCACGAGCACAAAAGTTTTAATAAACCAGATAATTATTTTGTTTCTGGACAAGACCAGCTTTTGTCAAGCACATTTTAGAGTAGCTTTCTGGGGTAGCAATAATCTAATTGTGCTGCTTTCCCTAAATCAACCAAAGGGTCAGGACTAAATGAAAGCTGTACAACATATCCTTAGGAACGAAGTATTTAAAAAGAACTCTAAATCCCTTAACTGTGTAGGGTCCAAACCACAGATGAGTGGTCAGGGGGCTTAGTTGAGCACCATCATCAAAAGTGATGTCTTAAATTCTTATTCTGATATGGGATGGGCCTTTGCCAGTTGAATAATTCTGATACGAATTCAGGTGCCTTAAAATTAGCTTTTTATTTTCTGTCCTTAGAGACAGGGTCTCACTATGCTACCCAGGCTGGTCTCAAACTCCTGGCCTCCCAAAGTGCTGGGATTACAGGTGTAAGCCACCATGCCAGGCCTAGTTCAAAATTAAATCAGCTCTTCTACTTCATAATAGAGCAGATTGTTTTGTTTGCATTTATTTGAGAATTACCTGATGAAGCATTTGAGGAATAATTTACAATTTGAACTATAACCACCCAGCAAGTTCTGTTAAGCTAACACCAATGAGTCTTAGAATTTTGGTAGTGTTTGTTTGTTTTGTTTCGTTTTTTGTTTTTCTTGAGACAGGGTTTGGTTGTACCATCCAGGCTGGAGTACAGTGCGTGGCTCACTGCAGCCTCAATGTTTGGACTCAGCCTTAACCTCTCGAGTAGCTGGGACTATAGACGTGCATCACCATGCCCAGCTAATTTTTGATTTTTGTACAGAGGGGGTTTCATCATGCTGCTCAGGCTGGTCTCAATCTTCTGGGCTCAAGCGAGCCACCTGCCTCATCCTCCAAAGTGAGAATTTTGGATTGGGAAAGGAACTTATTATCTGTCTTCCTCCCAACTCCCACAGGAATCTCCTCCACATGAACAAGTGGTTGACCAGTCTGTTTAGAATCTTATAGTAACAGCAAGCTGACCACTCAGGAGAAGCAGCCCATTCTATTTCTAGACAGTTCTAAGGTTAGAGTAGTCTTCTTTAGATTAAGCCCAAGCATGGCTCTCTGTAATTTGTGCTCATATATCTCCATTTTTCCTTTTAGAGGAATGCAGTATAAACTTCCTTTGTAATATGACTGCTCCTTACATATGTGGTGACTTAGGCCTTCTCAGTCAAAAACCGCATCAGGTTTTTCAGTAATTTTTTATATGACAGGGTTTCTAGATCTATCCTGGATACCTTTCTTTGATTTATCTTAAAATATGTTCTGATCTCACAGCCAGTGGGCCTATGTTAGTTGCCTGGATTTAAGCACTATGCTTCTATGAATGCAGCTGAAATGTGGTTAATTTTTCTGCACAATCATATCACACCATTTTCCCTTTAAAGCCTCTGGTCAACTAAAACTTCAAAGCCACTAATGTGGATATGACAAAATCTACCCCAGCCTTACATATGCGGTTGACTTTCAGAATTAAAATGCAGACGTTATGCCCTGTGATACCAAGAGGATTTCACTTCATAGCTGTGGGCTGTCAAAATTACTTAGAATCATTTCGTTCAGACTCTGGTGCCAGACATACCTGGATTCAAAAGTTTCTTCCTCCCTCACAAGCTATGTCATCTTGGACAACTGATCTCTTAAAACATCAGCTTTCTCATCTCTAAAATGCAGATAATATTGCCACTTTTGTCATTCGGTGGTACAATTTATATGTGACAGTTTTGTGCAAAAGCATATTTAACACAATTCGTGACACAAAGGAAGTTCTCAGTAAGTGTTTGTTGTTACTATTATTTCCTATTATTTGTATTAGCCCATCATCCTTCAAATCAACTATCCTTCTTGTCCATGTCATAGGAATGTCTGACAAGCATGTCCTCTAAGGCAGAGGAAAAAAAAATACTGTCAGGGAAATTTAAAAGACAGAATCTCCATGACCCCCCACTGTAGTTTGCCTTCAGGCTGGTCTATGAACTAATCAGCACCCTGTAGGTATAATTCCTACCCTAGCCATGGTTGTACCCACTGGCTATCAGCCAGTTCATGTCTTATGGCAAGGTAATTATAATGGATCTTGTCAAAGGCCATGCTGAAAGAAAGTATGGTTTTGATGCCTCTTCTTTTTACCAATCTAATATCCTTATCAAAAAAGGAATAAATGAAGACATGTTTTGTTTCTGAGGTTTCGGGTTGGCTCTGAGTGATCTCTGCTTCTCTAAAGACTTACAAAGAGTCTATTTAATAATCTGTTCAGCTGATGGGTTAAAGTGGTGAAATTGTGGGTTATTTCCCCCCTCTTTCTATTATTATAATAATGTTTGTGGAGTAAATAGCCTTTTAAAATTCTGTTCTAGAATTCTGCCAGGGATAATTGTCAAGCTGACTGGCTTATAGTTTTTATAATATGCCCCTTTCCCCCTTTTTGAAAATGGGGACAACTCTGTCCTTCTCTTGTCTGTTAACAGTTCTCCTATTCTCCATGCTTTTTCAAGGATTATTGACAATGGTTCTGGGAGTTCTTTGAGTAACCTGGGACGTGATTTGTCTAAGTCTGGAGATTTGAATTTATTAAGGGGGGTGAAAAGAATGCCACACTCGTTTCTAGCTCTGGCTTTGCCATTTACTAGCTGAGGGAGCGTGGGCAGGTTTTGATTTTGTTTTAGCCTAAATATCCCCATCTGTGAAAGAAAGCATTTGTATCAGATGAAGTTGCAGGTCCCTTCAAGGTCTAATGGCCTATGTTCTATGTCTCAAGTAATCTGACATTTTCCTACTAAGTTTTCTCATTTATCCTGGCTTTTAGTTTCCCCTCAATAAAATGTGTCCTACCCTTTTTTTATTTTGAAATGCATTTTGGCTTAGAATTCCGATACCTTAGTGTGACACTCAGGGTGCGACACTCTTGGTCCCCACAGTTTAGTCCAATTTTATCTCCTACTCCTCCCAGGTTCAAACCTGCCCTCCAGGCGGACGGCTCCAGCCACTCTTCTGACAATGCACGTGTCTGTTCGTCCCAGTGCTTTTCCTAAGGTCACTTCCCTAAAGTAGAGTATCTCCCAGCCACCCCTCTCAGTCAGATTCTACCCCTCCTTTAAAGCCCCATTTACTTACCAATTCTCTTTTGGGAAGTGTTTCCTAACTACTCCATGTCATGCTACACTCCTTTCTCTGAATTTTCAAGGCATTCTGTGCAGATCATCTGATACTAAATAACAGTGGTACCTGTGGCATCTGGGTGTGGAAGTGTTGTTGAATTGTATTGTTACTGATTTGCACGTCTTGCAGGGGGTCCTCCCTCCCAGTGCTCCTTGCCTTTCTCCCATTGAGTACTGTTCTGGGGGTGCTTAATAGACCTGGAGAAATACTGAGTGAATTCGAAGCCATTATGTATATTTTTTTTCTGATCAGAGCATTTAGGTAATTATGTAATACATGGTAGTTTCTCTTTCAATTTAGGCGTAACAGAAAGGTGAGCCATTGCTCAGGTAGTTTAATACTGGAAAGCATTTTAAGATGTATGATAAACCTCTAAGAAAAGGCTTTTATTATACAATTGATAATGAAGTTTAAACTAGCTCACTTTCCTCCCCTGTCACCATAGGTAAGGGATTTGAGAAAAGCTGCAGAATATACACAAAATTACTAATTGAACTCATCGATCCCTACCCTACCCTATCCTAATCTAACTTTCCCTATATTGGCCAAGACAGCCTAAAACTTTGTTGGAGGTCAGGTTTACATTTTATCTAAAAAGTGGCAGAGTTACAGTTTTTAATAACAAAGAAACTATTTTGGTGTGTTCAATATCATACCAGGTATACATCCTAGCAGACATGGATTGTTTAAATATGTGAGTGTGTGGAAATGGAGTATTGGCCTCCCCTACTCCCAACATTTGTGAAATGCTTGTTCCTAGTCAATTGTAAGTTGCAATAAGTCATGTTAACAGAACACCTTAGAATCACACCATTGTCCTAATAGTAAAATAGTTGTGAGAAAAGACTTGTGATAAGATTACGACACAGGAAAAATAAAGGCTTTCCAAAAATCAACAGTGCACAAGCTCACAAAGTGTATCAGAAACAAAGCAGAGACAACAAGTCATTCCTTTGTTCAACATGGGCTGCTGAGCATCTACTATGTACCAAACCCTGCTGGGAACATGGGCATTGGGGATGTGGAGTTACGTAAAAGATATGCAGACCTTGCTCACAAAAAGGTCACATGCAGTCTTAGAGGGCACACAATCAAATAAACAGATCTCACTCCATGGGATGACAGGAGCTACGTACAATAGTGATTTGTGTGTCCACTGTGGCCAGGGGCTGATACCAAAGGAGAAATGCAGGACAAAGTGAGGGTCTTAGTTCCTGGGGTCAGCACTCACAAACACCCTTCTTCCTATTCCAGAGTCCTCCGCACACACATGAGAAGAGGCTCACCAGCTTCCTTTGTGGTCACTACCTCTAGTCTTCAGTCACCAAGGAAAAGTCAGGAGCCGAAAGGCCAAATCATGTAACGTTATAACGAAAGCTGCAAACTAGCAAATCAGTCCAAGGCTTACAAAGCAGTGTTTGTACGGTGATTTCATAGCCCTGGTTGGGGGTGATAAGTACAAATTTCCCAGGCAAATATACATAAAGCTGGTGCTTAGTAAGCTTGTAATAAATGAGAGTGTTTATAACTGCCAAACATAATGATAACACTGGAACTCTTTACAGGAAAGCAAAACTGAAAGTGTGTGAAGAAACTGGCCAGCCACCTGCAGGGCTGGCTGCATCATCAGGCCTGGGGACGTAAACTCCTGCACCTCAGCTCCCTCTTGATCAACCGTCATCCAGAAAGCATACCACCTCAGCCACATCGCCCCCTTTTCCCAAAGAGCCGTGGCTAAGCTCATCACTTTGAGTTGAGAAAAGCATTTGCCCTGGGAAATCCTGTTCCTGTGAAGCCACCCTTGTCCCTGCCATGCCTGAGCCACAGACCCTCATCCCACCTCAGCCTCTGTCCAGTTACAAATCCCAGGCCAGCCCGTCGCCTGGACTTTGGCTTCCCCATCCAGTTTCTCCTCTTCTGCTCTGCCTTGTCATCTCCTTTCCTCCTCCCTCTCCTGCTGCATCCCTTGGGAAGAGAGCCTGCTCCCTGAGAGGCTGGGCCTGCTCTCTTCGAGGCGGAGATGCTGGCCATCTCAGCGGTGAGACCATGTTCTCCTTCAGCCTCAGAAAACCTGGGCCCAGGGAAGCCTCGCCCCTTGTCCATGGTCACACCTCGTAAGGGACCTGATAGGACTTGGGCTCAGAAGTCTGAACCAGGCCCACTTTCTAAGCCTCGGAGCTGCCTGCATAGCCTGCCTCCTGGGGGCAGGACACTCAGCCCCAGCATCCTTCTACCCACAGAGGTTCTCAGTAAGGCCAAGGAGTTTCAGAAGGGTCCAGCTTCCCCTGGCATTGAGGTGTCATTAGCTCAGGAGGATTCCTAAAGATCTTTCTCTTGCTGGGAACCGCCTCACAATGATGGCTGTGAGCATTAAGCAGCCATGTGAAAAAATGCTCCATACCGCAGAATCCGGTGCCACTAACCATACAGAAACATGCATTTGACAGAGCAGATTGGGAATGGATCCTGGCTGTGTCAGTTATCAGCTCTTGATCTTGGGTCTGTATATCTAAGCTTCCCTTTCTGTATCTGTAAAATATGGACAATAAATATCTCATCAATTTGGTTTGAAGATTAAATCTGACACTACATGTCAGGCATGTGGTCCCATGGCTGGCATATTTCATGTACTCAACAGTATCTGTTTTATTACATGAAAAATGACTTTTGCCTTAATTGGAGAGGAGATTTTTTTAAAAACTTTATTTTCTGAACTTTAATGTTTTATTAATAAATCTATTAGCATTTTTACTAATAAATAAATATATGTACCCTTAAAAAATAGGAAAGATAGAAATTCTTTCCTGAGTAAAAATTTTCACTGACACTTTATTTCTGAAGGCTTGAAAGACCTTAAGAGACCCATTTTCTCTCAGAGTGTCAGAGGAATAAATATGTCATACACGGGACATGCAGGGACTTGAAGCCATTTTATTCTACTGTGAAAAGTTTGGGGTTCCAAATGTCCGTAAGGCCTTTATCAGATGGTATAAGTTGGATGTTTTAGAAGCCAGGGCGTCACGCTCTGGTATTCCCTAAATGTTTCAGGGTCCAGACCTGAAATCACCAGGCCCAGGAGGAGACTCTGAGATTTCTTCTGGTGACTAGAAGCCTGTTAGAACACCTCTGACAGACACACAATTGCATCCAGACTGAGAGGCATGTGGGAAAAGTAAGAAAGGAAATGAGGAAAGCAACACAAGACGCCATTTACATGTTCTGCTTCAGATTATCTCTTCTGAGGGGTTTTTAGGACACAATACCTCACACTTCCCTGTCCCTTGTTGTACACAATCTTTCCAAAAGGATATGGAAGAAATGAAAGATCTGGAAATGTCCTTCCACCTGCCACATGAAGCTTCCAGCTACAAGGAAAACCTAGACAGACACTCTGAAAACCACGTGGGTGCACCACCACCTCCAGGGTCTCTCGGCCCTTTCTCTCTGTGATTTCGCCCACTCCACGAGTCCTTCTGATGTCATCCTAGAACCCCCTTAAGATTGTGTGCTTGGTCCTTAGCGCCTCTGTATGATTTTCTTTCATGCCATATGAGCACTAATTCAATGGGCCTGAACTAACACCCTCCTCCTGTCTCCATTTCCTTTCATCTCATCTGAAGCCCCTGTAATTGGGCATTTGCCCAAACTCCTCTTCTGTACCTGCTCTCTCAAAACCCGGTGACCTTCTTCTTCCCAAACCCGGCGATATTTCCAAGCCTCCCCTCTTCCTAGGCCTCCCTGAGACAGGTGGCTGAGCTGATAGCTCTTTCCTTCAGGAAATTATCTACATCTGGTCCTTTCTTGCACTCTCAGTTGTATTCACTTCTTTGGGGAAGAAAGTGGGCTATGAACTAACAAAGCAATGCTCTATTTCTGCCTGTGCTGCTTCCTGCTCCACCCTGACATTTTCATTCTCTTTCTCTCTCTCTGCTCCCCCATCCTAAGTCCCTGACTGTAGGTGACCTACAAGGCTCACTCCTTGGCCTGTGCTCTCTTCGTTCTCAGTAGGCTCATCCCATCTCATGATTTTAGCCCTCAGCTGTGATGGCAACTCCTACAGTCTTTGCTCCTAACTGTGAATCTCAGGTGTACTCGGTCCCATGGTTTATTTATTTATTTATTTTTGAGACAAGTTCTTACTTGGTCACCCAGGCTGGAGTGCAGTGGCTCAATCATAGCTCACTACAGCTTAGCTCTCCCAGTGTCAAGCAATCCTCCCGTCTCAGCCTGCCAAATAGCTGGTACCACAGGTATGCGCCACCACACCTGGCTAATTTTTAAAATACTTTGTAGAGATGTAGTCTTACTATGTTGGCCAGCCTGGTCTTGAATTCCTACGTTCAAGTGATCCTCCCTCCTCTGCCTCCCAGAATGCTGGGATTATAGGTGTGAGCCACTACACCTGGCCCTGTCTTATGATTTAAAGCATGGGACCGCTTGGTGTCTTTCAGGTTCAGTTACTAGGAGGGATAAATACACTCCTTACCAACCTCTCCATAGGCCTTTGGACTTGGCTCTTTGACACGCTATTTTTGGCTTGGTGAGAAGACCAGCTATTGATATCAGCTTCTGTCGATCCACTTACCAGCCACTCTGTATCTTGCTTTTATACCATCACCATGGATGAGGTAGCTCTCTTCCTGAGAAAGACCACCCCTCTCCATGTGAGCATCAGGTCCTACCACTGCCCTAGCATCTTCCCCTCTCTTCTGAATCATCAGCTCTCCTCTCTACACGGGATCTACCCCATGAGCATTCAGACCTGCTTCCATCTTACACACACACACACACACACACACACAGATGACACTGCTCCTACCTCCACTTCCTCTCGTTTCTCTCCTTCTCTACACAGCCACAAAACTCCTCTAAATAGTTGTTTATACTCACCATCTCAGACCTCCCTTCTCACACATCCTCTGTGGAAGTCATTCTAATTAGGACTTTACAGCACCCACCCCCTCCTATTCTCTTTCCAACACACAAACCACCACCACCAAAACTGTTCTTGTCAAGGTCACCAGTCGTGTCTTCACCAGGACATCCTATGGTCATTTCTACGTCCTTATCATCGTGAACCCTTTAGGTAACACTTGGTACAGTTGATGTCTCCATTCTTCTGGAATACATTTTCCTCACTTGGCTTCTGAGAAGCCTCCCTCCTCGGGTTTTCTTCCAGCCTTCCTGGATACTCCGTTTCAGTTTTCTTTGCTGATTCCATCTCAGGTCCCCACCTTGTAATGTTAGAATGCCCAGAGCCCAGTACTCTGATCTCTTCTTTTTTCTAATTATACTCTTCCTTGGTGATCTCATTCACTCTATGAGTTTTAAATACAAGCAATATGCTTTTGATGCCCATATTTATAATACACATGCCCACGCCCAATTGCCTAGTCACAATCTCTACTTGAATGTTTAATCAGTATCTGAACATATCCAAAAACTGAACTCCTAGTCTGGATGCCAAACCTGCTCCTTCCACAGCCTTTCCCAGCTCGGTTAATGGCATCAATCTGGTTGCCCAGGCTTAAACCCTTAGAGTTTCTTCTCGCACATGCTCTCTCTCTCTCTCTCTTTTGATGCCTCTGCAAATCCCCTTCGTTTTTGACCTTCAAATTATGTGCAGAATAGAACCATGTTTTGCTGTTTCCAAGGCTACTTCCTAGCCCAGCCATCATGTGACAGCCTCCTAACTGCTCCCCTTGCTTCTGACCTTCCTGCCCAGACACTATTCTCAACAGAATTCTCAGAGTGACCCTGTTCAACTGTAAGTTTGATCATGTCCCTTCCCTGTCTTCCAGGACAATCAGAGCAAAAAATCAAAGTGCTCAACACGATGTCCTGCAAGTCCGTCCACGGTGTGGGTGCTGGTCACCTGTCAGACCCCACGTCTAACGGCTCTCTCTTTTGCATACTCTACTCCAGCCATGCTGACCTCTGCTCACCCTCAAACATCCCGGGCACAGTCCACTGCAGGGGCTATGCACTTACTCTTCCTTTTGCCTGGAATGCTTTTCCTCAAAAGTTCGAGTGGCTTGCTTCCTTACTTCCTTCAGGCCTGTCTTGAAATTTCACTTTCCCTATGAAGAAGCCTTGGTTACCCTATTTAAATAACCCCTTCTCCCAACCTCGACGCTTCCTAACCCACTTATCCTGCTTGATTTTTCCCACAGTCTTATCAGCAGGTGGCCAACAATATTTACTTACTTGATATTTTTCACTTGTCTATCTCTCCTTACTGAAATGTTTAAGTTCCATGATGGCAGGGATTTTTGTCTGTCTCATTCAATTCTGAATTCTCATTGCCTAAATTGTGTCTGACATGTAGTGTGTGCATAATAAATACGTATTCACAGAGTGACTGAATGAATGGATCTCTCCCTTCAAAATGATATTCAGATTCCCTCTATATTCTTCATTCTAACTACCAGCCCCTATTCTGGACTTACCCCTTGAGGTCTGTGTTTCTGTGATGTTCTATGCAGTGCGTATCCCTCTAATAGCAGAACCAAGATGAAAAAAACGGGTTTCCTGATCCTCAGCCTAGGTTCTGTCCACTCTATGATCTACGACGTGCATATTTTCAATGGTCTGTTAGTAGTTCCCAACCATGAAGGCAAGCTTAGCCAGAGATTCTGATCGTGCCCAAGAGTCCTATTTAGAAGGTCTTATGAACAGACTCTCTTGCCCATACATACAGGTTTTAAAAACTTGAATGATGTACTTGTTAGACTCTGTGGTTTAAGAAACACAGTGCAAAAGGGAGTCCATTATTGGGAATGGAGGATCCTGGGACAAGCTGAGTGAAACAAGCACCCTCTTTTTCGGAACTTCTTAAGATTCTGGGAGGCCCTTTCCAGGGGAATAATAAGGCTGAATTGAGTGCAAGAGACATATCTTTGATTTTCATAACCTTTGCTCCCTTCTTTTCCATATGGCAGAAGGCTTTCTTTCAGAAACCATGAAAAACAATGGAGTAACAGCATAGCCTAGGGCAGTGCAAACTCAAACATCTAACAGGACCAAGTGGGGAATATAAATGAGGGAGAAGGTGGGGATTATGGCAACCTGGAAAGGGCAGATCGCCACTACTCCACTTGGCCAACGGTTTCTATGGGGGAAATGTAAGTCCAGGGATTTTCAAAAGTAGCTGGGATTCTAGAATTAAACATAAAATCTCCTAAGTTATAAATGTTGGCGATATATTTAAAATTTTTTTTAAATACCATAGGGTCCAAAAAACACATCTTTGGGCGGAATAGTCTTGTGGGTTACTTACCTACACCTGTAATGCAGGAAAAAGCACAAGAGCAGTCCAATCACACTGCCTGAGTTTGACCCTTGGTTCTACCTACTGGTTCACAAAGTTATTTCAAGTCACTTAACTTAAGCTTCATTTTTCTCCATCTCTAAATCAGGACAGTGCTTCCAGGATTGACATAAAGATTAAATGAAAGAATGTAGTTGCTACTCAACATTAATTGTCATTGTTTTTTGGATCTCTGCTCCCTCCCTTTTTTTCTCATTGCACAATGAACTAGAAAGAACAGTTCCTCCACATTTTTATTTAAAGCAAATTAAGCAATGCTTTTTATCAACTTGTCAGATTTTTTTTTTTACCATGATGGGCCTAAATGCACTGTACTAGCTGCTAATCAGACCTCATTTGCAGCTGTGATTTTTGTTGTTGTTGTTGTTGTACTATTTTGTTTTGTTTTGCTGTTTTGTTTTCAAAGAATGAGAGGACAGAAGAAGCATTAAAGCAACATTCTTTCCAAAATTAAATTCTGGCAATACAGTCTCCAGTGATATTGACTAGGAAGCAAAGGGAAGACCCCGAGCCAGCAGGGGAAGCCCTCCAGCACTCTCAGGTTTTCAAAGAGCCTTTACAAAAGCACTAAGCAGGGCACATCATCGAAGAAGAAAAGCAAAGAGTGTCACAGGCTTGTAGCCATAGTGTTAGCAAGGCTGGGACTCAGAATGAGCTGAGACTTGCAAAAAATGCTCAGGAACAGCAAAAAGAGCTTTGTGCAAGTATATTCTGAGCAGAAAGAATAGGAAAGGGCCAGATCCTGTGCTTGGGGCAGATGGTGTAATGCTAGCAGATGACAGATACAAAGCAGAATTATGCAACTCCTACTTAGCTTCCATCATCTCTATCTCTCAGAATGATCTTCAAACTGGAAAGAACAGTATAAACTCTGTGAATAAGCGATTGCAGCCCTAGGTGTGAAGCTCTTCAAAAAATGAATACCTGGGCTTTCTAAATAAGCTAAGGTCACAAATTGCATCCCTGGGGACTAAAAGAACTTATAGATTTTATCATAGAATGATTGTTAGTAATCTTTCAGAAATCTCGGGAGTGATGCCAGAGGATTCATGATGGGCAACTGTCCGAGTTGTCAAAAGGGGAAACATGTAGGTTTGCAGAACTTTGCACTGTTGAGTTTAACTTTGATCCCCAGCAAACACTAAGCTACATTATTAAAGAGTTAGATTATAATCACTTTGAAAAGGAAGTGGTAATCTCAAGAAGCCAGTAAAGGTTGTATAGAACAAACCACGTCATACCAACATC
The DNA here is from genome assembly GCA_963573385.1 of Cacajao melanocephalus. Lineage (NCBI taxonomy): Eukaryota > Metazoa > Chordata > Mammalia > Primates > Pitheciidae > Cacajao > Cacajao melanocephalus. Next base: position 23,982 of record CAUYLG010008466.1, on the reverse strand, counting down.
ACTTCATATTTTTTTTTTCTTTTTTGAAAGATTACTGAAACTCACAAGATTGTCCCAGAGGAAGTGAATCTTTCAACAGGGCTTCCGACAAGACATTTTATGGTAAGATGAATGGACAGGGCCTGGGTGATCTATGGCTTGGTGAAGGCACAGCTGGGCAAACCATTGTATCCAGAAAGCACTGGACAGACAGAACCAAGTCAACTCAGAGAGAAGTGTAGCACAAGATGCCACTAGTCCTTATTTAGTGCCAGGTTCTGTTAAAACCCTTTCAATGACATGAAAGAGACGCCAACATATAAATGCGAGCTGACACAAAATGAAGAAGTCTAAGTAATATGCCACATGACAGAAACAGGATATGGTGGTTTTCCTGAACAAGGAGCCAAAATAAGCATGATGGAATTTAATGGAGAAAATGTAAGTTCTTTAATTTGATCTTTAAAAAAAAACTCAGTTATTCAAACTATTGACAATAGTTAGTGGGAAAAAGTCCAGAGGATTTTAGTTAACAAAAAGTCGAACAGGAGCCAAAAAATTCTAACATGGTTACAAAACAACTAGCGTTTGCCAGGCAGCATAGGGGGAAGTGTGATGGGCAGAGCAAGAGGGACGTGGATGCCATTGGCCCATCTGCATCAGAGCATCAGGGCTTATTCTGGGTACCATGTTTCTTCTTCACATTAAACTTTGTGGGCCTTTGTATTTTGTAAATCATGAAAGCATCATAGAAAACTTAGAAGTACAGAAAGGTATGAAGAAGAAAACAAAAATTAGCTCTCATCATTTGGAGATCACTACTGTTGACATTTTGGTATATGTCCTTCAAGTCTCTTCTGGAGACTTCTGCTCCATGAGGCAAGTGAAAGTGCTAAAAATATGGGTTATGTAGCGTTTATATTCCACATTAAAAAATTAACATTATATACTGAATTGTTTCCTCAACTTATACATTCTTTGAAACCCAGTTTTAATAATTATACAACACACTATTATATAGATATGCCATAATTTGTTTGAATTGACTCGCTCTTGGACTTTTAGGCCGTTTCCACTTGGATGTGATGGCACCAGATTTTAAAGGGGATACTGACAAAGTAGTGGTCAATCCAGGAAGGATAATCAGACTAGCGAAGCATCTTAGAAACCACGACCTGAGAGGGGTACTTCGGGAAACTGGGACAGTTTATTCCAGAGAAGGGCAGACATAGAGAGCTCCGATAGCTGTATTCAAACCCTTGAAAAGCTGTCAAATGGGAAAGGGAGTGAATTAGTTTTGTGCTGCTCCAGAGGGCTGAACTAAGACAATTGGACAGAGGCTAGAGGGAGTCTGATTTCAGCTCCATTTCTCACAACACCCGCTGTCCACCGATGGGCTGAGCTGCTTTGTGAGGGAGTAACATCTCCATCACATCAAGTGTGCAAGCAGGGATAAGACAACCACCTGGGTCAGGAATCTGTAGAGAGGATTCCAACATGGAGTGGGAGACTGAAATAATAACCTCAACGATGCTTTCCAATCAGAAGATCTGGTGATTCTTTCTGTTATCTAACTCTCCTCCTTTGGCCTTGCTCACATGAAGAATCTAAGGCAGGTAAGGAGCGAAGAAGTCGATGCCATTAATTTCACTGCTAGAGTAAGCACTGTAGCTCAGAAATAGAACATACATCTGTGTACTTGGCATTGGTTACATCTAGATAGCTTTTTACAGTCAGCAAAGCACTTTGCAGATAGACCTTATAGTTTAACTCTTATAACAGCTTTGGGAAGTAAATATTGATATCATCCCATTATTAAAGGTGAGAAAATGGAGGCCAAAGTGCTAAAGTGACAAAGCCTGCCCTCCACCTCTAGCTCTTTGTCACTTCCCAGGATGCAATGCTGCTCTTCTCTGCGTGAGTTCCTAGTGCTCTCTTTCATGGGCTGCTGTGTGAAGGTTCTTTGTCCTTTACACTCTGTGTATTTGGTGTCTCTTCGGCTACACTTTTAAAACCTTTTAGAGCAAGGGTTTAAAGGCACGTTATTTTTCTTTTGCATCCCATCCTCTCACTGCCCAGTGATCTTTCTGAAATGCACATCGGATCGTACCAGCCCTCTGTTTTAAATTCCTCTTAGGCTTCCTGTTGCCCCGCACAGAGATGCTAACCTATTTGGGAGGGAATGGGGATCAAAGAGTGGTGCACATTTCAGAACTGTGAGAGGAAGTTAAGTACAATTTATGGCAGCAGAAGCAATGCAACAAGTATTTGAAAAGAAAAATCAAAACAATTTGTTCATCGATACATTTTTTTGCTTATTAGAGATATATAGGCAATACTATAATTCTCAACACTTTTAGGAGAGCATATTATTTTGAGGGTATATGAGACTTTCATTTTTGTCAAAGAAGCCCTAAGTTTTGTTGTTGTTTGAGGAACTATGACCTCAAAAGTAAAAAAGTGCCATCTCTCATTTTGCAACTTTCCATACATGTATGGGCTTGTGTCTGGACTCTTTCACCTTCTGTTAGTCTGTGGCTTCTGTAACACAACCATACCATCTAATTATGGCTTTATAAAATGTTTTGTTTGCTCTTTAGTCGGACGGCTGCCTCCATTTCGTGTCCTCCAAAATTGTTTTTGAACCTTTGCTCTTTTATGTTAATTTTAATATGAGTGTTTCCAGGTCCATGAAAAAAACCTTATTTTGATTTTGATTGTAATTGCACTGAATTCATAGATTAAAATTGAAGGACAGCTGACAACCTAATGATATTGAGTCTTCCCATCCATTTATTTGGTGTGGCAGGACCTCTTGGTTGCCTGCTCTTCCGCACTAGCTCACTCCACTTCCTTTCTTACTGACAGAGAATGCTTCCCATCTTAGAAACTGAAAATATGAGAGATTTTCCCATCCTTCCATAGGCCTGGCCTCATGACTCAATCCTAGCAATGGGACGTGAGATAAAGGTTTATGGGAAAAGTTTAATAAAAATAGATGTGTTAAGAGACTTCTTTTACTTCCTTCGAAATAGAGCCATGTGAAGAGGACTTTACACATAGACTCTAGCTATGACATCAATCCTGAAACTGGGAGAGGACAAATCTGAGATAAAAGCCTGCTGGAGACGCTTCAGCAGAAAGATGGGAAGATCCTGAGTGTCTGATGACATCCTTGAGTTGCAGGATTAAGCAACCCTGAGCCTGCCCATGCTAGGCCTTGTGTAATATAAAGTAATAAATATTACTTTAAGACACTTTCTGTTGGATATATGTTGCTTGCATGTAAAAACACCCTAATTAATATGCCATGTCTTCTTTCATTTCCTTCAATAAAATTTCATTATTTTCTTCACAGGCATCCCATACATTTTTGTGAATATGACATTTTTAAAGATTCCATTTCTAATTGTCTATTACTGGTGATTAGATAGGTTATTGACTTGTTGGCCTTATATCCAGCTTAGTGATCTCTCATTAATTCTAACAGTTTATAAAATCTCCTACAGACTATCATATCCATTTGCAAATAAGAACAGCTTTCTTTTTGCTTTTAAATTCTTATATATGTTGTGTATTTTTCTTGCCTTATTACACTAGCTTATATTTCCGATACAGTGTTGAAAAGGAGTAGATATAGCAAGCAGCTGTTTCCTCCTGACTCTGATAGGAATAATTATCAAGTTTCAGCTTTCAGGACCTTTCCACTGCACAACTCTAGGGGGCACCATTCATAGTACTTTGACATTATGAGTGATTTTGTAATATATTTTTATAAATAGTCTCCACTAAAGTGTTTATATATCAGTTAGGATTAGGCTTGGTGGCAGGTAACATAAACAAACTGAATAGCAGTAGATTATACAAGATGGAAACTTATTTTTCATACTCAAGATATCCGGAGGTAGTTCAGAACACAATTAGTACGCTGCAGTCTCAGAGATCCAGAATCCTATTATCATGTTGTTCCACCATCCCAATAGTTTTCCACTTTTAGGTGGGAAAACATACACTTTCCTCAAAAGATAAAGAAAGCACCTTCAATTTATAATTTATTAAATTATGATTTTAAAAAAACTCAATAAACTAGGACTAGAAGGTATGGCCAAGATTGCTAATTTCTTCCCAGCATCTATTCTTCCTGTATCCTTGCAAAAGAAACCCAATCCTTTATCCTGAATTTTTAAATTTATTTGCATAAATTTTTCCATTTTCTCTTATGGTTTGTTTAATCTCTATTCTAATGTGTTTTGTTCTGTTCCCTTTTTCATTCTCAATATTTTATTTATTTGTGCCTCTTTTCTTGATTTGCCTCATTAGAAATTTTTCTTTTATTCAAAAACTCAAATTTTAATTATATTAACTTTTTGTAGTTTTTTTTTCTGTTATTGATTTCTACTTTACCTTTATTATTTCCTTTTTCTACCTTTTCTGGCTCCTTCTGGTTTGTTTGTTTCCTCCCTGCTTCAATTGACTACAAACTCATTTATTTTTTATCTTTCTTTTATTTTATAGATTTTAAGTTCTAATCACATCTTTTAATTCCACCTTACTGCATCACACATTTTTATGTGATTAGTTCATTTTCACATAGTTTAAAATATTTTCCACTTTTCATTATGATTTCCTCTTGAATCTAAAAGTTAACTAGGAAGATATTTTTAAATTTCCAAACTTGCACTTTTTCTATTGTTTGTTTCACTTCTTTAAAAAAAAAAAAAAAAACTCTCATCCAGGCACTGTAGCACGTGCCTGTAATACCAGCTACTTGGGAGGCTGAGGCACAGGAATCACTTGAACCCAGGAGGCAGAGGTAGCAGTGAGCTGTCGTGCCTGGGCAACAGAGTAAGACTGTCTCAAAAAAACCCCAAAAACAAAAGTAATAAGCACCTCTCCTCTTTGCTTCTAGATGTCTAATTTAATTGCATATTGATAAAAGTATGCATAATACAAATTCTTTGAAAATTGCTGGAGTCTTCACAATATGGCCAATTTTGCAAATTTTCTAAGAAGAAAAATTATGAACTTTATATTGGGTACAAGGTTCTATATAAAACAGATATTTTCTTCAAATACTCTTACAGGGGTTTTTTGTTTGTTAGATTTCTCATTTCAACAGAAGACTGTTAAAAATCTCCTACCATGTGTATAAAATGATCTATTTTGGCCTTTTATATAACTTGAAACTATGTTGTTAGGTGCATGCAAGGTCATGATTGCTACATCATCTTGGAAAATGATTCATTTTATTATTCTATAGTATCTGTCTCTTTCTCTATTTGTTCTTTTCCCACAAATTTTATCTTGTCATATATTAATCTTGCTGCTCAACATTCATTCGGAATTTGCATGATCTTTTCTTTGTCATCTTTTATTTTCAAACTTTCAGATTGATGTTATTTTGTGTGTCTTTCTTGTCAATTGCATATTGTTGAGTCTTTCATTCATTTTCATAATCTCTGCTTTTAGTGGTTGGCTTTAATCCATTTTCAAGTATTGTGAGTTATTACAGTCATCCCTTGGTATCCACAGAGGATTGGTTCCAGGACTCCCCGTGGATGCCAAAATCCACAGATGTTCAAGTTCCTTATGTAAAATGGCATAGTATTTGCATGTAATCCATGCACATCCTCCTGTATACTTTAAATAATCTCTAGATTACTTATAATGCCTAAAACAATGTAAATCCTATGTAAAGAGTTACTATACTGTATGTTTTAAATTTGTGTTATTTTTATTGTTGTATTCTTATTTTTAATTTTTTCAAAAATATTTTTAATCTCATGTTGGTTGAATCCAAAGATGTGGAACCTGTCGCTATGGAGGGCTGACTATATTATCTTCTTTTATATTTTCTGTTTATTATGTTTTTCTTTACTACATTTTTCTCCCTGTTTTCCTCTGCACTTCTAGAGTGATAAAGTTTTTATAACTACTTTTTTCTCTGCCTGGATTGAAATTTATATTGTGCACTTCTTCTCATTAAATGACTATCCTTATCTTTAAATATTTAACAGTCATACACTTATTTGTATGAACAAATATAAACTTTTTTGATAATGTTATTCTCTTCTTGGTCATACATATTCTGTTTCTGTTCATACATATTCTGTATCTGAACGTTTTCCCTCATATATTTTATTATTATTTTCTGTAATTCTACTTTTGCTTTTTAAATAAACACAAAAGTATTATTTTATAGTCAGTAATGAATTATATTTACTAAACATATGCTCTTTTTTTTCTTACCAAAATGTAACTTATAATAAATTCTTCTAGTGAAGATTAATGGGTGGTAAGAGTTTTAGTTCTTTATGTCTGAAATATTTTAACTTCATACCTCATTCTTGAATGAGAATTAGCTAGATATAAATTTCCCTCAGTACTTTGTAGATATGACTTCATTACCTTCTTGGGTTCAATTACCTTCTTGGTTTCTATTCTAAGTCTTCAGTCTAAGTGTTAAACTTTTGTAGGTAATCTATTTTTCCCCTCTGGCAGCTTTTTCTTTTATTAATGATGTTCTGCAGTTTCATTGTGATGTGGACCTGCTAGGGATTCAAAGTGCACTTTTGATCTGAGTTCTCATATTTTTCTCTAACTCTGGAAAATTCTAAGCCACAGTCGTTTCAATTATGACTTCTCTCTTATTTCTTCCAGTCTCTTCCTTTTCCTGATACTCAAATCAGAGATGTGTTAGAACCTCTCGGTCTGTCCTCCAGGGCTCCTAACTATTCTGCTCTTTTGAATTTTATATTTCTTTGTTTCTTTATACTAGATCTGGGTGAATTTGCCAGTACTCTCTTCCAATTTAGTAATTACCTCTTAAATTGTGCCTAGTCCAGAGTTTATCCTAAATATTGACTTTATTATTTCCAGGATATATTTTTAAGTTTCAAAATTTTCAGTCAATTTCTTTCCCTATCTACACGTGGTGGCTTGCCCCAAGTTTGCCCCATCACTACGTACATCCCCTTTGCAATGTGACTTTGGTGCTTTTATTATCAAGAAGCAGGGTATATCTCTCCATCTTTAAAGTGGCCATTGGCAAATATGATTCAACAGAGGCTTGAGAAGTTCTTGTGTATTGGAGTTTGCCCTTTTTTTTTTGGCTGCAGGAAATTGTGCTATCACCATGGAAGCAAGCCTAGGTTAGCCTCCTAAAGAACAAGAGACCACAAAAAGAGACCCTAGCTGTCTGAGTGATCTGAGCTGAGTCCCCAGACATGCAAATGTGACCGTCCTAGACCACTGAGCTCCAGCCAAGCCAGTTCACATCAGAACTGCCCAGCCAACTCACAGAATCATAAGAAATAATGCAGGTTGGTTTTTTAAGTGACTAAGTTGTGGGGGTGGTTTGTGATGCAGCCAAAGTTTATTGATATACTGTCTTATTCAATTTCTCCCTGTTTTGTTTCACAATATTTGTTTACTTTTAATGGATCTAATTCCTTCTCCATGTCTTTAGTTGCCTTAAGTGTTACTGTTCAAGTCTTACTGTTTAATCATCTTACTGTTTAAGTCCTTGACATACTGTTTCATAAAATCATTTTCAACTGGAGTGAACTATTGATTTTCTTGACTGTTTTTCTCAGCACTCATTTTCTACATATATTTTGGAAAGTCTGCAGGCTTATTTTGAATGGAAGGCATTTTGTTTTGTTTCATTTGTTTTGCTTTTTCTTGTACCCTGTTGAGAAGTTTTGTGGATGGTTTTCACTCAGCACACTGTACTCTTGGTTCACAGCTGAGTCTTAAGATAGTTTTCTGGGGCTCCTGCCCCACAGTGATATTGAGAATATTACAGAGCCAGTCACAGAGTTGGCTTTGAATCAGCTGGCTTCCTATCAGCTTTAAACTTCTAATCAGTTCCTGTTTAGAAGGCCAGGTTTGGATCTCTAGTTTCACAGCTTCTGAGAACGCCTGGCTTTGAGCAGTTAACCTGGTTCTATCACTTCTTGCATATAAACTTAGTTTCTGTTATCCCAGCAGAGCCACACTCCTTTCCATTGCTGCCTGGTTTAGGGCCCAGAGCCCTGCAAGCCCACAGCTTTATCCCCATTCATGCTTGCAGTGATCCATAAAGACTTTTTTTTCTTGGTTTCCAGCTTGGTATATTTTATTAGATTTGTTTTTCCCTTTCTTATACTTTGTCTTTCACGGCTTTTTACTTTGAACACAGGGAATGTGAAGAAGTGTAAAATTAAGGGGGGCCCATTTGACTGGAGGTCCATTTCATATAATTTTATCTAAAAGTTAAATATAAACTTAAGCTGGCATGCAAGATCTTTCACCGTTCACATCCGTTTCACACTCCCACTGCCAGGCACCCCGCACTTCACTCACATCAAATTGCTTCCTGTTTCCTGAACACATCATGTGCTTTTATTCTTTGGGGTACACGCATATCCACAACAGCCCGCCTGCCACACCTTTAATCTTCAAGATCTTTGTGAAAGCTCATTTCAACAGGGAAGCTGGTTCCAGATTCTACAGATTAAGTTACTTTTCCTACTCCGTGCAGACAGTATTGTTAAATACCTTTACGTAGTGCTTTCTGTATTCCTCTATATTCTATTTCTGTATACTGCTTATGTCATCGAATTGTGAATTTTAGTACTTATAATCTCCCCAGTAGGCTGAGAGCTGCCTGAAGACAGACACTGTCTTTTTCATATTTCTATTCTTGGAAGTTAGCAAAAGATGTGGCACAAAGTATGCACTCAGTACACATGTACTGAGTAAATGAATGAACGATTCAGATGACCTGCAAGATAAAGTAAGCATATAGTACATATGGTTTATTGCCATGTTGTTATTTCCATGTCAATTGCTGTTTATCTAAGTGTCTGCTTCAGGCAACATTAATGTGCTATATTTACCCCCTGTACTTAGAAATAAAGGGAAGGCAGTGGACAAATTTTTCCCTGAAGTTTGCCTTATGTCACTACCATTAAGCCAACTCTGTGTGGAAGACAATTGACATACTCCAATCCACCTTTTGTAAAAGTGTGATTTTTATGATTAAGGCAACATGAGACAGTCTCATTTCCTTCCTCGATTTCATGGCATTCTTCGAAAAAGAGTGAAGAAAGATGTTAGCACAAGTTCTGTTATCTTTCCTTTGAGCAAAGTAAAAATATGATGGAAAAAGCCTAATTAGTTGAAGCTCTAATATGTTTAAATACTTTTACAGCTGTAACAATTCAGTTCTATCATTCTACCAATTATAATTCTATCTCAGGAGAAGGGTTACGTTTTTTGTTCCTTTTTTTTACAAAGAGAATATAATTTTGGTACCAAATGGCATGCTGTGTAAGCAAAAATATTTGTCTAATTGTCCAACTTTTCTGGAATCCTTCAGGATGCTATTTCTTCCTCAGAAACAGAATGAAGGCTCTGTGACATGGAAGAAACAAAAAGGTTTTCATTCTGGTGGGAGTTACTTGTGCTTTCATTTCCTTCAGCTCAGTTGCATGGCAAAAACAGAAATTCAACTGAGTAGGATTTCTGTTCTAAAAACATCTAAAATTCTTCTCAAATCTGTATCTCTTCTAGGGAGAGAAACTAAATCCATTCTAACAACTAATTAAACAAACAAACAAATACCCTAAAACCACAGCCTTCTCCTGGCGCCTGTCTACACCCACTCCTTCCCAGACCCCTTCCGCCATCTCCTTCCCCACAAGGCCAGACACACCTGGTCCAGGGATCAGCGTGGTGAGGCTCGCTCTCTCCAACACAGGGAATGTGTTGGATAAAAATTATATGTGGAAAATGTGGGTAAGAGAACTAGAAAATGAATGTGAAGTTATCACTGTGTTTAACTTCAAACTTTGCTCTCTGATTCCAATAGTTGTCACAGTTTTCTGAAAACCTGAAATGTAACTTATGTGAGATTTCTTCTCCCTAGTGATTCAGCAAACAAAGGCCTAAAATTCTTCTCCAAATCGCCATTTTCCCCCACATTCCTAATTCAAGCTCAAAGCTTTATTTAATTTAACCACATTTAACAAATAAGTTTAAGTAACGTACTCTGATTGACGCAGTATTCCTTATGGGCATAGATTTTGCATCTATTGTATGCCCTCGAAAAGGATTTAGAGTTTAGACAATTTAGAATTTGGAACCAAATTCAATGTCTCCAGGAAAGATCCAAATTTGATAAGTTGCCGTTTCTCCCTGTATGGCCAGCCATCTCACTGTCCTCAAGGGACTGCTGCATCCTGGAGAAGGGGATAATACAGATGGACGGAGATTTTTTATTTACAGAAATAGTGTCTGGAAGTGCCTTTTGGTTTAGCATCTTGATCTTTTATCCTCAGCAACTACGAATATTTGAAAGGCAGAACAAAAAAATTGCCACTCGGAGAAAGAAATATTGCCTGAAGAGAATGTATCAATGACAACTCCTAGACACTCATCGTGGTACCTTTAGTTTCATTTCCAATTACGTTATGAGCATGTACTATGAGCTAGGTACCGTATTAAATTCTAGACAAGTTCTGTTCAATAGAAATAGATCCCAGCCACCTATGTAACTTTAAGTTTCTAGTGGACATATGAAAGCCATTAAAGAGAAAAGGGTGAAAGTAAATATTTGTATCATTTCAACATGTAATCAATACAAAAATAATGAATGAGATTTTGCTTTTTTAATACTGCATCTTCAAAATCTGTGTTTTTCACTTACAGCACAGCTTCACTTGGACTCACCACCCCTCAAGCGCTCAGGAGCCACGCGTGCAGTGGTTACCACATCGAGCAGCAGAGCTCCCGAGATGCAAATACTAATGAGGACAGTGCTAGTTACAGAGCTGCTGGACAATCTAGGTTCCCTTGTAAGAACCAGTGCCCCAGGGGAAGAAACAGAACTCTACGAGGTAACAATGTGAGTGTGGTGTCTGCACGTGCCCATATTATGGAAATGTAGATGGGAAGTGACCACCACCAAGGAAAGTGGGGTTGTCTTGCCTGAGACGCATGAGAACCTCATTTTTTAGATGCTGCTGGCTCAAGACCGCATTTTATGCTATGGCTTTTGTTATTTAGATTATCAGTTGCAGTCTCAGAGCTAATATGCTTCACTGGGCCCTGGAGGATATTGCCTCCTACAGCCCGCTGGGTTTCAGATAAACAGTCTGTGTCTTTCATTGCCTTCCTGGAAACTGATAACTAAACTCTTCCTCACCAGACTTTTCGACTTTTTTAACTTTCTTTTTGTCTAGTTTCTTTTCATATCTCAGTTACTATCCTTTATTTTTTTCCCTGCTTATCTAATTCCTTTATCTTGTTCAAGTTAAAAAAAAATGGCCTTTGTCTGGGGCCCGAGGCCTGTTAAGGCATCTGTGGGTACAGCTTATGCACACTGGTGAAGAGAAATGTTAAAACACAGAGCTAAAATGTATTAAGTATTTAGGCTGGACGCAGTGGCTTGTGCCAGTAATCCCAGCACTTTGGGAGGCCGACCTGGGTGGATCACAAGGTCAAGAGCTCCAAACCATCCTGACCAACATGGTGAAACCCCGTCTCTACTAAAAAAATACAAAAAATTAGCCTGGCGTGGTGGTGCGTGCTTATAATCCCAGCTACTCGGGAGGCTGAGGCAGAAGAATCACTTGAACTAGGAGGCGGAGGTTGCAGTGAGCTAAGATCGCGCCACTGCACTCCAGCCTGGAGACAGAGTGAAACTCCGTCTCAAATAATAATAAGTATTTAAAATATACTGTATGTATATAATAAGTAAATCCTAAGATAATGATGTTGATGCAAGGTGAGTGGAATCTGTGAGGGCAAAGTTTAACAGCGGGAGAGCAGATGTGCAGATCCCAGTCCATTATGTTCTGCTGCAGGAACAGAAAGAAAGGCCATCATCGGAGACACAGGATGCTCATCTTCCTATCTTGTCAGGACCATTTTGATCTCAATGACAATTTGATATGCAGGATACAAAAAGAGTATAAGTAAGACATTTTTGACAGCAGCAGAAAATGTCTTACAAACAAACCACTGAATGCCCACTTTCAGATATTATCAAATAGTAAATCCCTCATCCCTTTCCCATCCTAGACCCTATTCTACTAGGTGGGAGTCAGCATAGGGTAGAGGGTGTCTTTGACATCTACACTAGGGCCACAGTACGAATAACCCCAACAACAAAATGGGTACTCCAGTTCACATATGGTATATCCTCCTTCCCACCACAGGTTAAATCCATACCATGTCTCCAGTAAGGATTGTGGCTTAACTTTTGACCTGGTGCCCACACAACTTTTACACATTGTCGTTACCTCAAGTTTTTTTTTTTTTTGAAATAGAGTCTTGCTCTGTCACCAGGCTCCAGGCTGGAGTGCAGTGGCATGATCTCAGCTGACTGCAACCTCCACCTCCTGGGTTCAAGCAATTCTCCTACCTCAGCCTCCCAAGTAGCTGGGACTACAGGTGCACACTACCATGCCCAGCTAATTTTTGTATTTTAGTAGAGATGGGGTTTCACTATGTTGGCCAGGATTGTCTCAATCTTTTGACCTCATGATCTGCCCGCCTTGGCCTCCCAAATTGCTGGGATTACAGGTGTGAGCCACCGCACCTGGCCTACCTCAGGTTTAAGAAGACAGTTAATATGGTTTGGCTGTGTCCCCACCCAAATCTTATCTAGAATTGTAGTTCCCACAATCCCTACATGTCATGGGAAGGACCTAGTGGGAGGTAATTGAATCTTGGGGGTGGGTTTTTCCCATGCCATTCTCACTATAGTGAATAAGTCTCATAAGATCTGATGGCTTTATAAGGGGAGTTCCCCTGCATATACTCTCTGCCTGCCGCCACGTAAGATGTGCCTTTGCTCTTCCTTCACCTTCCACCATGATTGTGAGGCCTCCCCAGCCATGTGGAACTGTAAGTCCATTAAACCTTTTTTTCTTTATAAATTACCCAGTCTCAGTTATGTCTTCATAGCAGTATGAAGATGGACTAATACAACAACAGTTTTAAAGTTAGGCTCCCAGCTCAGCACCCTTTCAGTAGAATTTGGGTTATTGGTCTTCAGCCATTGCTCTTATATTTTCTCTGCTCCTTTCCCTCCTACTTCCCCTCTGCCACCTGCTACCAGGCTGGTACTTCCAGAAACTCTATGTGCAGAAGCTTGAGGGCCCAGACAGGGGAAGAAACACGACAGGGAGAAATACCCCTGAGAAGTCAGGTGCTTTACTGGATGTTCACCGTGAAACTAATCCTCTGAAGGCTAGATGCCTGGGCTTCCTTCCCCAGACCTAAGGCTGGATCTGAGGAAAACTGGCAAATAAGTTGGGCTTACTCTTCCCTTTTACTGTGATCATCCTTATCTACCCTGTGTCATCCTGTTGCCCTCTAGCTAAACCTGTCAGCCTGATCTCACAGGGCCATGCTGCCACCCTGCCAGGTCTCCCCTCCATCTGTCTCCCTCTTTGCTTGATGCCTGACAGCTGTCATTTAGTAAAGAGCAATGCGCTGACGCCTGATAGGAGCTGGATGTGTACTCAATAACCAGGAGTGCTTGCACTTTGTGAAATAGGGAATAATATTATATTTCCATCCAATCATATGGAATGAGATCCAAATGGTGGAATGCCGGATTCCCTGACAAAAGGATTGTCATCTAAAATTGTGTAGATCAAGCTTGTCCAATCCACAGCCCACAGGCCACATGCAACTCAGGACAGCTTTGAATGTGGCTCAATATAAATTTGTAAACTTTCATAAAACATTATGAGATTTACGTATGGACTTTTTTTTTTTTTTTGCTCATCAGCTATCAATCAGCTATCATTAGTGTATTTTATGTGTGGCCCAAGACAGTTTTTCTTCTGTGACCCAGGGAAGCCAAAAGATTGGACACCCCTGGTGTAAATTGTTCTCTACATAAGACTTGAAGCCGAGGAAGTGAGTGAGGTTGTCAACCCACTCAGCACTCTACTCACCAAGCTACACACCCTGGCACAGAACTGTGTCCTCCTGAAGGAAAGAGTACCCTTTGCTGACTTTCACAAACCTACTGTAGTACTTAAGGGGGCTTTGAGTAGAAGTCTTAGCCTTTTAAAACACATTTTACAGGCTCATGCCTGTAATCTCAGCGACTCAGAAGACTGAGGTAGGAGGATCTCTTGAAGCCAGGAATTCAAGACCAGACTGGGCAACATAGCAAGACCCTCAGCTCTACAAAAAACAAAAACATACCCAGGTGTGGTGGTGTGCACTTGTAGTCCCAGATACTCAGAGGCTGAAGTGGGAGGATCTTTTGAGCTCAGGAGTTTGAAGCTGCAGTGAGCCATGATTGTGCCACTGCCCTCCAGCCTGGGCAACAGAGCAAGGCCGATCTCTAAACAAAACAAAACACATCTTTTAGTCTGGAATGTGCATATTTGTGATCATTTTAGGTCCTGACTATGAGATTATCACAAAGAGAAACAGAAAAAGAACAGAAATGTCAATCATTTCAATAAATCTTATTTTGGGCCCAATGTGAATAGTCTCTCCTCAGGACTCTGGTTTGCTGGCATTCAGATGGAGTTTTTCATGACAGCAGGAGGCTTGGGCATCTTCCTCATGCTCTCTCAGGGGTGATCTTTACTAAGAACTGGGGAGAAGAGAGTCACATCCAGATGTAGGAGACCTTTTGGAGAAAGGTCTGAGGGACATAACTGTTGCAGATTGCTGTCCTGGTGCTATAAAATCTTCCTCACAATATTACTCCCACTCTGTAAACACACTGTTAATTAAAAGAAAAACTTAAGTACCCTTATAAAATCCAAAATGTTCCCTAGCCAACTCCCTCCCTTTCTCCTCCTTGCCGTATGACAATAATCAACCATTTTAAAAAATGTTTTTAGTGCATTCTCTGTGCTGGCAGTGACAAAGAAGACAGTGTGTGGTCTCACAGAGCTTATCATGGGTTTCTAGGCTAATTTCTCTCAACAGAAAAGTTTAGGTCTAAGGTGGTCTCTAGGAATTTGACGGTCAGGTTCCCAGAAATCACTGGTTTCCCTGGCGTGTTCT
Source organism: Cacajao melanocephalus (assembly GCA_963573385.1). Taxonomy (NCBI): domain Eukaryota; kingdom Metazoa; phylum Chordata; class Mammalia; order Primates; family Pitheciidae; genus Cacajao; species Cacajao melanocephalus. The sequence continues at coordinate 8,970 of CAUYLG010008466.1, read as the reverse complement.
GTAATATGTCCTTAAACGCTGAAGAGACTTAACTCTGAGGTCACTAATTACGTGTCAAGGAGAACAAAGTGCCCAGTCCTTTCCAAAGAAACGGAGCTGTTTCTTTTCTGTGTTCTCCTTAACTAGGCAAATACATCTGGATTTCCCAAACACCAAAAAAAAAAAAAAAAAAAAAAAAGACACTGACCTCCAAGACAGGGCCTCAACCCCTTAACCTCACAACCACCTTCTCAAACCTCCTCTCCAGGCTCTGGTTATTAAGCTAATCATTTAGTTTGTTTTTTTTTTAATTCACTCTCCCCTTTAAAGGTTTTTGTGCCATCTATGTAAAAATGTATACATTCATTTGTTTGTCATCAGGTATTTGTTGAGTACCTGTATTCATTTTCAATGAGTTTGGATAAGCAAAAATAAGTGAAAGTGATGAGACATTGTTCCTACCATTTTACAACCAGCTGGGCAGTGGGGAGGCAGACAGGTATGTAAAGCATTTCAGTTCAGGGTGGAACTCCAACCGAAAGGCAAAGAACATAGCCACTGATTTTAGCTGATGAAATTGGGGTGGCCTCATGCAGGAGGTGGTTTTTGACCTGAGTCTTAGAGAGTGAATAGGAATTAACTAGACACAGAAACAAGGCAAGACAATTCCAGGCAGAGGGAACAGCGAGAGCAAAGTCCCAAGGACAGTATACTGGGGATCTTATAGAGAGACAGATAGCATCCCTCAAATGTACTTCCTCTCTATCTGAAAACCTGTGAATTAAGGAGAGAAGTCTTCTGTTCCCCCCGAGCCTCTACCCCACACATCCACACACCCAATATGCAATAACGGGATAGACATAGGATCACGGCTATCGACTCTCCCATTCAGAAAGGGGGAAACAGGAGGCACAGAGGAGTTACCAGCCTACAGCAGTTCTGAACTCTGGCAGCACACATGTGGTCAGTTCCTTGATTAGGGATCAAGCCCTCAGAATTATTCCCAGTGACTCTTGGTTTTTCCCTTTGCGTCATCTTTCTTTTTCTGTAAAACATTGTTCACATTTGCATCTGAGTGTATTTCTCAGACTATTCTCTGCCTATAAAAGTTTGGGAATCAAAGTCTTTTTATTTTTACTCTGTACTTTCTATGCCTCTTTTAGTCCAAGGTGATGGTGTTTCTGCTTGTAAAATTCTCTTAGAATCTTTGGGAGTCTCCTGTGAATCTTATTGGGGTTTGTGTCATTTAAAAAGTTTGTGAGGTTTTTCTTAATGGCACAGATAATAATAAGGTTCACAAGGGCAGGGGACATCCCACACATCTCTTCAGGGTAAGCCACCCTCTACCCTGAGCTTCTGTTGAAGCTGCCAAAGAATCCTAAAAGCCCTGGGTTTCTATTTGACTGAAGAGTTCTCCAAGGAATTACTTTATTAATTCTTTCCAAGATCTTAACAAAGGATTTTATGGTCACATTCTTACATTCTTTTTTGTTTTTCTTTCTTTCTTTCTTTCTTTTTTTTTTTTGAGACTGAATCTTGCTCTGTCACCCAGGTTAGAGTACAGTGGTGCCATCTCGGGTCACTGCAATCTCTGTCTCCTGGATTCAAGCAATTCTTATGCCTCAGCCTTTCAAGTAGCTGGGATGACAGTTAGCTACACTACTATGCCCAGCTAATTTTTATGTTTTTAGTAGAGATGGATGTCATTATGTTGCCAGGCTAGTCTCCAACTCCTGGCCTCAAGTGATCTACCCACCTCAGCCTTCCACAGTGTTGGGATTACAGGTGTGAGCCACTGTGCCCTACCTATGGTCATATTCTTAATTCCCCCTTTAGACCATGTTCTCCTGACCATTCCCCAAATTTTATTTTTTGTGCAGAGCCATTTTCTTATTAAACATTGCTTCCTTCTGGAGAGGCAGGGGATTTTCCAACTCTGCAAATTCTGCCTCTTTCATATTGAATAATTTTTTTTCTTCAGCTTATCCCTATACCCTCAAATTTTAATATAAGCAGCAAGAGAAAGCCAGGGACATCTTTAACACTGCCTGGAAATCTCCTTAGCTAGACCAACCTATCCATTAGATACAGCTGTTTTCCATGTTACTGCAGGTGATGTGGTTTGCCTGTGTCCCCACCTAAATCTCATCTTGATTGTAGTTGCCATAATTCCCTAGTGTTGTGGGAAGGTCCGAGTGGGAGAGAATTGAATCATAGGGGCAGTTTCCCCATACTGTTCTCATGGTAGTGAATAAGTCTCATGAGGTCTGATGGTTTTTTAAGGGGAAACCCCTTTCACTTGGCTCTCATTCTCTCTGCCAGCTGCCAGGTAAGAGGTCCCTTCCTTCATCTTCCACCATGATTGTGAGGCATCACCAGCCATGTGTAACTGTGAGTCAATTAAACCTCTTTTCTTTATAAATTACCCAGTCTCAGGTATGTCTTTATCAGCAGCATGAAAACAGACTAATATAGCAGGCAAGAATGTTGGTAAACTTTCTGCCTCTTCATGGAGCCTCTTTTTTTCTGGTTTCCAGTAACACTTTCCTCACTTTTCTTTAATCCTTGACAAACAGTCTTCTTGAGGGACATCAGTCTTCTGCTAACAGTCTCTATGAGACACTCAATAGATTTTTTACTAAATACTCTTCTCAAAGACCTTCTGACATCTGCCCACCACAATCCCAAAACCACTTCCATATTTTAGGGTCTCTGTTACAGCAGCACCTCACTCACCTCTTACCTTCCTTCTGTTACATCTCCAGCTATGGCTCATCAGGCCCACTTTGGTCCCATCGAAGCATAGGGTAGGCAATTTTTTCCAGAACTTCTACCTCTTCCCAAGGTCCCAGGAAATAATTATAATGTATCTTCCCAAATTGGGTTCCCCAGAGAAGCTCTCCTGGTAAAGGGCTAACAGATAGAGTTATTGAAAGAAGTTAATGATGCTGTCTTCAAAAACAAACACACACCATTTCAGGACACCAAATATTTTCTCCAGAGAAAAGTGTCAAAGTTCTCTGGGAAATATTTTCAACTTTCTGTTTGAGGGCAAGATCCAGAGAATGAGATCTATTTCTAACTTTTTTTTTTTTTTAAAGAGAGGGAAAACATGTGAGATTAAATTTACGTTAGGCTAACGTGACCTTTTATTTATTTATTTATTTTAAGATGGAGTCTCATACTTTCACCCAGGCTGGAACTCAGTGGTGTGATCTTGGATTACTGCAACCTCTGTCTCCTGGGTTCAAGCTATTCTCCTGCCTCAGCCTCTTGAGTAGCTGGGATTACAGGCATCCGCCACCACGCTTGGCTAATTTTTGTATTTTTAGTAGAGATGGTGTTTCACCATGTTGGCCAGCCTGGTCTCAAACTCCTGATCTCAAGTGATCTGTCTGTATCAGCCTCCCAAAGTGCTGGGACTACAGGCATGAGCCACCGGGCCGGCCCAGCTTTATTTTAAAGCACTGCTAGCTCGACAGTGGAAGACATGAATGGCAAAATGGGAAAAGCCAGGAGCCAAGGACTCATGCAGACCTAGACTGCGAAGTGGGCAAGTTCGTAATCCCCATGAGGACCTGCTTTCTCATCCCCAACGGGAATATGGTTGTGATGACTACCTCACAAGGCTACTGTGAGGATTAGAGGAGGTGAAATGTATGTGAAATAGCCAAGCACAGCATCTAGCATATGATCAATAAATTATCCTGGACTCATTAATGGGGACACCACACAATCGAATCCTTGTGTTTTCCTAGAAGCCTCCATTTGGCTTTCCAGAAGTTCTGGAATCAGAAATCTGTTCTCCAACTCTCTGAGGAGGATGTGGTGGCCGTGAAAGAGTAGGAGGAAGGGCAGCTTCCCTCTTATCCTCTTCGGAATTAGATCCTCTCCCATACTTAAAAAAAAAATCCCACATTTAGGACTATGGAATGTGCAACTCTCCCGGGCCCCATTAAATCTTTTCTCAACTGACGATTTCAGTGAAGAAACACTATCAACTTCATCTTATTTCTGCCCTAAATTCACACTTGATCTGCCTCTGAATTTCTCTCCCTCCCAGCTCAAATCTCCCTCCAGCTTCAACTCTTCAACTCTTTCTCCCAAGCAGCCCTTGCAGCAAGAGGCTAGGGCCAGTTCTTCCTCTGCAACGAGAAACACGCCCCAGCTCCCATGTCACCACATGGAAGTTGTGTTGGGACTTCCCTGGAAGTTGGAAGAAGACAAGCTGGAAGAAGACATGGAATTAGATGAAGGACAGATGAAGAAGAAAAGGAGATTTGGAGGAGAATAAATTTTAGAATATCAGAAAGGAAAAACAATGAGGCATGTGGATACGAGAGGAAGGTATGGGGAAGACTTGAATGAAAGCAGAGGCACAAAGGGACAGGGGCTGAAGGGGAAGAGTTTGAAGGATGCTTCACAGAAAAGAGCTGTGGAAACAGTGAGTTGAGAGAACGGAGTTAATGAGACCTGCCGGAATGCTCCGCAACTTCCTCTTCTTGCTCTTCCCCCACCTGCCTCTTTACCTGATCCTACCATTATAGATAGTTGTTTCTGCCTCTTTGCTCCATTCCAGCTTAGCTCAGGCCATGTCGTCTCTTGCCCTGGAGATGGCAATGGCTTCCCAACCAACTGGTCCTCCCACCCCATGCCCCACACCCCTGACCCACCAATCTGTTCTTTGTTCCATAGCCCAAGCAGCCTCTCTTTAGTTTGACCTAGTTCCTGACCCACCCCCAAGCTTAAAACCCAGGTACAGGTGGGTCCCTGTGCTTTCAGGTCAGGTCTGCCCTCCTCACAGTGTTAACATTGCTTCCCCGCTAGCCTCATCTCTCTCCCACTCCCTGCTCCCCTTCTCTAGGCAGCACGCCACTCCCAGAGCTGGCCTTGTTTCCTCATCTGTTTGCTCTTGCTCTGGCTCACTCTCTGTCCTTTCTCTTTCATCAATCCAATTTCTGTGCCTTTAGCCATGGTATTTCCTCTTTTTCTCTCTTTTCTTTTCTTTTCTTTTCTTTTTTTTTTTTTGAGACGGAGTCTTGCTCTGTCACCAGGCTGGAGTGCAGTGGCACAATCCCGGCTCACTGCAACCTCTGCCTCCTGGGTTCAAGCGATTCTTCTGTCTCAGCCTCCCGAGTAGCTGGGACCGCAGATGCGTGCCAAATGCCCGGCTAATTTTTGTTTTTTTAGTAGAGATGGGGTTTCACCATGTTGGCCAGGATGGTCTCGATCTCTTGACCTGGTGATCCGCCCACCTCGGCCTCCCAAAGTGCTGGGATTACAGGCGTGAGCCACTGCGCCCGGCCGGTATTTCTCCTTTTTATCAGATCCTTTCCTCTTCTTCTTCATCTAATTCCCATTTAGTTTCCGCGTTTCTCCTCAACCACTTTCTCCTTCCGCAGTCCTTCCCTGCTGTCCCACCCCACCAACACAACCCCCCCAACAACCTCTTACTCCCACTCCCCTCCCTTTTCTCTCACCAAAGCTGACCCAGCCACACCCGGCATCACTTCTGTCTCAGCGCTTATCTCAGCACCCATTTTTCTGTCTGTGGGACTAGGAAGAGAACTGCTCCAGGACCTAGACCCTAATTATTAGCATCTAGAATGCCTTGCATGGTTTCTGGAATGTAGATGTGAGAGGAGTTGTGTAATGTCAGTCAAGTGAATGAATGGATGGATGGCTGCTCACCTGGTGGCAAAGAAGAGGCAGTCACGGGAGATTCCGTGAAGGAAAAGTATGGTGAGGAGGAAAAGTATGAGAAAACATAAAGAAGAAAGCAAAGCGTTTGGGTAGAGGGGACATTTACTTTTGCTGGGGGTAGTACCTCCGCATCCAAGCAGAGCGTTGGGTTCTTTCTGCTGCATCTGGAGAAGTAATGGGAGTGGGAAGGGGTTGGGGTCTCAGACCCTACAACTGACCCCACTCAGGAATCATCTGCAGGGCCTGTCGCCTGGACCTCTCCTCCTGGACCTCTGGATATATAACTTCCTCCCTTGATGCTAACTCTGCTCCAAACACAACCCTGACTGCATCCCTAAATTATCACCCAAGACCAGGAACAAGCACCCGGTCTGTTTTCTTACTCCAGTGTCCTCACTTTCTTCCTCCACTCCCATCTTGACTTACTTCACATGTCCACCCGTTCGTACACCAACTACCCAAATTCACATATTTTTCCATGTCTTAAGACCTCATGCTATTATTCATGCGTTTGTCCAAACCCCTCGCCAAAGATGTGCTGCCTCCACTTTGTCATTTCCTTACACTCCCAAGGACTCCCGAGCTCTGTTAAGACAATCAGAGTATTTATGGACACTCATTTTTTAAAACCTCCAAGGCACTAAATTGCATCTACCCGAGATACTGCTTTGACTGATCTCCTCTAAGGTTGCAAGGCATACCTTGTAGCTGAAGATTAATGTCTCTGCTTGTTGAGGGTCAATGACTCACGGAGTCTTATCCGTGTGGGTAGAGTGGAAAAGGTAATGGAATACAGGATCAAGGGGCCCCCTTCTCCCTCCCCAGCTGCCTCCTGATCCTCTCTCCTTTGGTGCAAATACCATCCCCAGAGCCGGAGCACCACAGTTTATTTTTTTCTGTTTATTTTACAATTAACAAAGAGACAGGGCCCCTTTCTGATGTGCTGATTCAGAGGTTCAAAATGTCTAGCTACCTTGACCCCTTCACCAGCCTCCGACGTCGCAGTGCGGCTGCCCAACTGCGAAAGATTTATACTTATTTTTATATAATGGAAAACTCATTGCCGGACATCAAGTTACTCACTTTGATTTGTTTTCTTTGGAAGAAGCTGCCGGCGGCGGCGGCAGCGCCCCGAGCTGGGTCATTAACATGGCAGCAACAGCAACAAAGACCTTTACAGCCGCTGCCTGTAAACCGTGGATAAAGTTCAAGCATTTATTCTGTTTGAGGCCTCCCAGTGTCTATAAAAGCCCAGCACAATTATATGATCAGTGTCAAGACCCACTTTCCCCTCTTTGTGCTCTGGGATGCATTTCCTTGCCCTGTCCCTCCGTGTTGCCACCGCAGCTGCTCTGGCTTTAATAGCGACCCAAGGCACACACTATTGGAGTGTTCCTTGGGCTTTGTTTTAAACATGGTTTTTGCTTGTGTTAACTACCGCCTGGCTCTCTGACACCCGTGAATGGGGCTATGCGGGGCTGTCAATCAACAACAATAATAATGCCATCTGGGTTTGAATAATACTAATGAGAAGAAGAAGAAGAGGGATACTGTGTATTAACATAGCACCTTTGTCCCAGAAGCTCAGAGGGCGTTCAGGATAATAATTCATTCATGCTCTGTGCACTGCTTGGCGGTAGATATTATGATCCCACTGCAGGGGACTGAGACACAGAGAGGGCAAGTGGCTGGCCCCAAGGTCACACAGTAAGTCAGAGACGGTACACAACTTAGTTGTTGTGAGTCCCTGAAAGCATTAGCCCTGCGGGATCATGCTGAACTGTAACTCTGTGCATCTGGTTTTAAAATCCAGCCGTAAAAAGAGCGGTATGATCTAGATGTTTCATGCCTTATAGGATGAAGAAAAGAAGAAAATGAAAAGAATGTTTAAGGGTGGAGGACAAACCTGAAAGATCCTCAGTATTATAGGAGAGACCATCCAAGCCTGGGTCAGGGAAGAGGGTGATGAGATGCTAGTAAACCACTCCAAGGGGCCTCTGAGATTTCTGCAGGGCAGAAGGATGGTGGAAACATGTTAAGTAATGATAACCAGATAAAGAGGAAGAGAAATCTCCCAGGTAGGTGAGAAAGCAAGCTAATCACAAGCCAAAAAGCTCATGGAGGGCCAAATAAATAGCAGCAGGCCTCCAGAAAGGATATTGCTGAAGGCACCAAGAATGTACCTGTTTGGTTTAAAATCCCATTCTGTACTTTGCAGAGCACATCAAGGTACCAGGGCCCTATCTCTCTTTTCTCAGCGCCCTTAGCGCACAGAGGGGCTCAGACCTGACTGCCACTTCATGGTAGTCATATTTAACTTCCCTGTGTCTCAGTTTCCACTCTGTAAAATCAGTTAATAATGATCTCATTGGGTTAACTAACATCTTGAAATAACTCCTGAACTGATTTCCCTGACTTCAACCTCTGCCTTGTCTTCTCTATCATTGGGTTGTCATGAGGATTAAATCAGTTAATATATAAAATGCTCACACCAGTTCCCAGCAGGTAGTGGGACCTCAGTAAACATTAGCTATTATTATCATAAGTAGCAGTAGATTGTTATTGTTGTCGTTGTCATCATCATCATCATCATCACTGTTATTAACCTCCTGTTTGCCGGTTGCCTATTCCTGAGCAGATAAGAAATAGAACAAGCACCCGTGAAGGAAGGGTTCAGTCATATAAAGACCTACAATTAGGAGAGAGATCCAAGATGGCCGATTAACAACATCTCAGGATTGTAGCTCCCAATGAAAGCCCAGAGAGCGAGTGGACACCGCAATTTCAGACGAATTTCTGTTGCCCACAAACTGGGAGCTGCCCAGTGGAGGAGCCACACAGGTAGCCAGCGCGACTCTTTTGGCCGGCGCGGCTGTTTTGCCAGCTCCCAGGTGCGGCACAGTGCTTCTCAGTGCGGAGTATATGGAACTGGGTGCCCTTTGAGTCGGGCTTAGCTGGTCTCATCCCCACAAGAACAGCAATTGGAAGCACTGAGGACTGAGAGTTTGACAGTAAGCACAGCTGAACCCGGGAAAGCCTAGCTCTGCGGGGAAAGGGCATCATCTGCTGAAGGAAAACTAAGAAACAGAAAAAACTTCATCACCAACAAGCCGGACGTTCACTCCGACCCAATCTGAAAGTCAGCAATTACAAAGACGACAGGTGGATAAATCCACAAAAATGGGAAGAAACCAGTGCAAAAAGGCTGAGAACACCCAAAATCAGAATGCTTCTCCTCCTACAGGGGATCGCAGCTCCTCATCAGCAAGAGAACAAGGCCTGACGGAG
>CAUYLG010008462.1:0-125892 GCA_963573385.1 Cacajao melanocephalus | reverse complement strand
GATGGGCTTTGACTAAGGCTCCGTGTTGTGTTAGTGAAGGTGATATCAGTGGCAATACTACTGAGTGCTGATATGTTCCAGGATAATATTGTAAACACTTTATTCTAACAACTCTTTTCGTACAGCAATTCCAATAATTAGGTACCACTCTTATGCCCGTTTTAAGGATGAAGAAATGAAGCACCAAAGGATTAAGCAACTTTTCCAAAGTCAGACACAAAGGACAGAACTGAGATCTGAACCCAAGCAGTCCTAACCACTTAACTATTAGCCTTTCAAAGTTTATCAAACCCAGAGATTAATGCTTAAGATGAAGCTAAAGTTAAAAACTGAATGATGACAGAAGAAAATTATTAGGTAAATGGCACCCTCTCTTGGGGAAAACGGTAGTGGTGCTTTGGCAGAAATTACTCTCACCCTCAAATAAAACCATTAAATTTTGATAATCCCTGATTTTTGTTTTTCTGCATAATGTTTTGAAAAAATTTTGGAAAACGATCACAGTATATTATAGATGACGCCTAACTTTTAAACTACACGTGGCCCACCTTGGTCATGCCCACTTTGACTACATTCCCAGGAGCAGTTATAAAAGGTGTGAAGCTTTTAGAGAGTCTGTGGGTTCAAGAATTGGGAAAAAGTAGTGGCTATGATAGGAAGCAGTGGCCCTATGGGACAGATTTGCAGCCAGTAATTTATTTGCTTGGATAGCTGACATCTCAGACACAGCCTTGTATGAAGTAAGTAGGACAGGAAGCCACGGGATGGCATCCTACCTGCCTGGGGTTTCAGTGAGCCTGATGTGGTAGCAGGAAACCGGATGGGAAAGATTCATATGCCAGAGAGAACAGTTCAGGCTTTATTTAGAAGACTACATTGAGTCATCTGTGCTTCAGACAGAATGACAGGCACAGGAAGGAGGATGAGCTGAATGAATGAGCCAGGGAAGAAGAGGAGCTGGTGCCATTGTCTCAGCAAGAGGCACTAAGGGTTAACCAGGTGCCCATCACAGGAACAGAGGGGGATTTATATGTGAGGTGCATAAGGGAAACAAGCATACTCACTTGCATTGGTATATACAAGGGAAAGATATGTTCAAGGATGATGCTGATACTTTATTTCTAAGTTTCTATAACAGTGATGTCATTAATAAATGAAAGAGATGAGCACAGCTGAGAAGAATGTGTTGTAAATGCCAACTCCTCCAAGAGGTCCTCCCAACCACACCATCCAAAGTGGGTTTCCCCACTGAGAAAGCCATCCAGCCCATGAATGATTAAAGGTTAGCTTTAGGGCCACGTGAGTAAACAATTTATTTAGATAAACTCCCTTACATTCCTTTGTATCTACTCTGTTATTTGCACAAAGAAAGGGGCTTAGGCTGCCTTTAGTCATAACCTCCTTCCCAAGGCTTTTGCAAAAACCTTCTGGCCTTCCAAGGTTTGTAACTATTATATTACAGTTTCTCCCACCATCCTGACTGAACCCCCAAAACACAGGTAAAAGATCTTGTATTTGGTAACTAAGAGATCATTTAGAATCCTAAGGAAAGTAATCCAAAGGTAGACATTGGATTTAAAGAATGAGTGAGTAGCAAGAATGAGGAAGGGACAATAAGCTCTTTGAAAGTTTTTGTGACATAGAAAGGAGAATGTTTTTTGAGATGGATAGCAGACTTGAGGAAGAGGCCTTTTGAGAAATAGATAAAGGATTCTCAGTTCAGTTTTAGGAAGGAGTCAAGGGACAAGGAGAGACTGAGTGTCAAGCCATGTCTCTCCAGTGACTCCCATTTTAATCTGTGTGAAAGCTGAGTGTTTACCGTGCTCCCTGAGTCCCTCCAAGTCCTCCCCATCACCATTCAGATCGGATCCTCTGCTCCTCCTCCTGTCTGTGGCAGCCATGCTCACCCCTTTGCTGACCTGAGCCCTGGCCCACAATCCTCTCTTGTCTTCTCCCTCACCCCTTTCCAGTCTTACCTTTCCACATCCCTCCATGGTGAGGCCTTCCCCAGGTCACAACCCTCACCCCACACTCTGCTCTGTTTTCTTCATGACATTTTTCCCTGTATAGCATACGATGGAATTTTATTCCATAATTACTCTATTTCTTTCTTGGAGGCAGGGTCTCTCTCTGTTGTCCAGGATCCCAGGCTGCAGTCCAATTGTGCAATCGTAGCTCACTGCAGCCTCAAACTCCTGGGCCGCAGCGATCCTCTTACCTCAGCCTCCTGAGTAGCTGGGGCTGCAGGTACACCACCATGCCCAGCTTTTTACATTTTTTATTTTTTGTAGAGACAGGGTCTCCCTATGTTGCATAGGCTGATCTCAAACTCCTGGCTTCAAGCAGTCCTCCTGCCTTGTCCTCTCTTTCTGCTATTTTATTTTATTGTCTATCTCTAGTTAGAGAACATGAGCTCCAGAATTGGACAGGGACAGAACAGTGTCTCAGGAACATGCTCAGTAAGTACTGCAATATAATACAATTAATAAGTATAATCACATCAGAATTAAATTTGACAAAACATTAGCTTCACAACTAACAGTCATTCCCCAGTGCCCATTTGTCCTTAGGTCACATTGATAGCTCAATCTGTTCCTGGACAAGAGTCTGCCTTTCCCTACTGGAGAGTAGATAAGAGTCTGCTAATTTGTTTTAAGCTATCATTGCTCTTTCCTAAAAGGCAACTGTGATCTGAGGGATTTAGAATGTAAATCAGGGACAGTTTTATTGGTTTTACATTCCTCAAGTTTAAAAAAAAATAAATAGATAAGGACATCATGGGAAGAAATAACAAAGGTATGAAAATGATATGAAGCCAGAAGTAACATCAGCACATCAAAAATGAACACCACACCACAAAGAGATAACACTGAACGCTTGTTAGTATGGCTCTTCTCAGAAAGACAAAAGATAACACATGTTGGTGAAGACAGAGAAATGGGAACCTTTGAATACTGTCAGAGTTAAAGTAGTGTAGCCATTATGGAACAGTTTGCTATTTCCTTGAAAAATTAACACTAGAACTACCATATGATCCAGCAATCCCACTTCTGGGTATATACTCAAAAGCATTGAAATCGGGGTCTCGAAGTGATGTTTGCACTCTCACATTCATTGTGGGATTATTCACAATAGCCAAGATGTGGAAACGAATGTCTATCCACAGATGAGTGGATTTTTAAAAATGTGGTCTCTACATAAAACAGAATACCATATGGCCTTTTTAAAAGAAGAAATTCTACCATTTTTCGCAACATAGATGAATTTTGAGAACATTATGCTGAGTTAAATAAGCCAGTCACAGAAGCACAGATACCGCATGATCTCACCTTCATGAGGTATCTAAAAAGGCCAAACTCACAGAAGCAGAGAGTGGAATGGCGGTTGCAAGGGGCTGTAGGAATGGCAGGTGGGGGGCTGCTATTCAGTGGGTGTAAAGTTTCATGTGTGCAGGATGAACACATTCTAGAGAGCTGCTGTATAGCATTGTGCCTAGACGTAACAAAGCAAGTTTGCACACTTAACCATTTAAGAGGGCAGATCAGTTATTAAGTGCTTTTACCACCATTTTAAAAATGCATACCACAGGGACCTGCTAGACACAGCCAAATCAAAGAGCAAAAAACCATGTGTTGAAAGATTCATGGTGCCCCTGAGGTAAAGCACCCCCTCCGGAAGAGTCTTGTCCCAAAGGGAGCTCTCAGGTGCGATGGACAGAACCTCCGCCGCATGCCTGTCACAAAACATGAGCAAGTTTCTAGCGCTGCTTCTTAGAGCCGAGCGAGTCAGAGCCAAGCACAGTTGAATGACAGCAAATCCCTGAAGGCTAACAGTTCAGCAGAGAGAAAGTCTCTGGGAAAAGGGATGGAGGTGGAGAGGCGCTAAATTGGAACTCTCCCTCTTTGGGGTCTGCCCCTGGCATTCTCTGAGTTTCCAGTTCTCTGATGTTTCATCTCTCCCTATGGAGAGGAATAATGTGGACAGGCTGGTACCATGCCCCCGAGCATGAGCACACGCTCCCTGTGTAAGGAAGCTCATGGGCTGGCTCTGTCTCAGCATCACAAAGCCCTTTCTGTTGAGCAGCTGCTGCTCCTTATCCTGCGTCTCGTGGCATCTGATTGCTGTTGAAGCTGGCACGGCCCTCTGACAGGCACAGAGCCACCTGAGCAGATGGTGGGCAAGCAAGCCATGTCAGGGAACTGTGGCATGCTCTCAGGGCAAGCCCAGGGATCTTCCTTGTTACCTGTCACCGTCCGCGAGTATCTTCTCTGTCCCTTGTAAATGTTATTGACTTTATCCAACCAAGTTTGTAAACTGAAGAGTTTCAGAGGCATTCTGCTATTGAAAGTAAAGTTAGAAATTTAAAGATATCCTCTTCTTTATTTCAGATTTTTCTGTGGCCTGTAACCTTAAGCATCCTTCTAGTCTGTGCCTTTAAAAATAGGACTAGAGGTTGGGTGTGGTGGCTCATGCCTGTAATCCCAGCACTTTGGGAGGCTGAGGCAGTCAGAATGCCTGAGGTCAGGAATTCGCGACCAGTCTGGCCAACATGGTGGAACCCTGTGTCTACTAAAAATACAAAAAAATAAGCCGGTCGTGGTGGCATGCGCCTGTAATCCCATCTACTCAGGAGGCTGAGGCAGGGGAAACGCTTGAACCAGGGAAGTGGAGGTTGCAGTGAGCCAAGGTCGCACCACTGCACTCCAGCCTGGGCAACAGAGTAAGACTCCATCTCAAAAAAAAAGAACTGGAAATAAATATTCGAAATGCATTCTGGCTTCCTGATATCCTAGTAAACGATTCCTCTTTTCTTGGTTTCTTCCAGCATCCACCATTGGCAGCTTCTTCTAATTAGTGCCTAACTTGTACTTTCTGTCCCTGCAACAGCTTGTGAGTGAAGGTGGATGAGTGAGAGAGGTTATGAGAGGAGTCTGCTACTATCTTACTCCATCTGTCTGTCTTTCTGAATTTTCCATTTTTCCTCCCAAATTTTGCTCTTCAACCAAACCAGATTGCTTGCCAATCATGCACTTCCCTAATGCTGGGTCTTTACTCATGCCTTCCCTTCTCCTTCGCAGTTTTTCCCTGTCTTTTCAGATCCAAAACCCACCTTGAGTGTCTCTGCTACTACCTTCCCATATCCCCTTGGGCTAAACTTTTCTCATTCTTGGTACTGTTAAGATATGCTCAATAAACTCCTGTTTATTGGAGTTTGTGTTTCTGTCTTGTTCCTTTACTGGACCGAGCAGCTCACGTGTTCATCAGTGACTTGCCAAGTGTGGGTTTATAACAATAACATCAGCCAGGATTTGCTCAATGCTTACTGTATCTTTCCTGAATTTCTGCAAATGGACACACCCACATGAAATATGAACTTTCGGGGATTATAGACCAGACCCCTCATCTCCTTACCCCTGAGGTTTAGCACAATGCCTGAGACATCAAGGGTGACCAATCAATGTTTCATGGATGGATGATGTAAGGATTTACATAAGCACCAAAGCTTGCTGTGAGGGTTTATTGTGCTTAAGCCATCTTTTAAAAATTTCCCCTCACTCTTCGTCTTAACGCTTCCTCTTTGAAAGAGATCCAGAATTTGAAACCTTTCATAACTAACCTTTCCTCTGTGGAATCTCAGTTTTTCTTAGTCAAATATTTCATTTTGAAAAAGAAATAAATAGCTTTGCTGCCATGGCAAGATCTCAGGTTTACTTTAGGGCTTTAATGTGAGAAAGAAAATATACACTTCAGTTAAAATATGCAGAAGGGGGAAATAAAACATTCAGTTGATACGTTAATAATTAAACTAAATATTATCACCAAGTGATAAATACTGCTAAATCAGTGAAATATGCATCAATTAGCTAATCATGCAGCAAGAACATTATACAATTTGATTGCCTAGGATTGTAAAAAAAAAAAAAATCAGTGAAGAGAGTAGTTTAATGATTATAATATTGATATTCAAAGTCAGTGAAACTTGTTTCTTAGAGTTTGACTATGATGCCATCTTCCTATTAATGACTGTTTTGCATTTCTTCTGCAGCCTTCCTCTTCCTTAAGAACCTCATTTTGGTCTGGTTAGTGTTTATACCCCATTGCTGTTATTTCTTTGGAGAGTTTAGGCTAAGTTATTGGTATTCCCAATAAATGAAGTAGTGAAAAGAGTACCGAATATGGATCAAGAACCCTAGGTTCTCACTCAACTTCAGCCATAGTCAGTTATCCTTTTGAAGTGGTCGGATGGGAATCACTCATTACTTTGTAGGGGGATATGAGGTAACCTATAAATCTACCTTTCTCCTCCCAGTGCCTAAAATTTTACAAGACACTTTTCTTCCCTTAGCACGGGATTCTCTGGCCTGAAACTGCATGTGTCTTCCTTTTTCAGCAGCTGTCTTAGTCTTTTTTGTGCTGCTATAACCAAATACCATAGACATAGACTGGGTAATTAATAAAGAACAGAAACTTACTTTCTCACAGTTCTGGAGGCTGTGAAGTCCAAGATCAAGAGGCTGGCAAGTTTGGTTGTCTAGTGAGGGTCTCACCCTCCAAGGGGAGGAACTTTGTGTCCTCATGTGGCAGAAGGAACGTGGAAGTTGGTGGGGAAGGGCCAGGTGCCAAATGCTATGTGAAGCCCCAATGATAAGGGCCTTAATCCCATTCATGGGGAAAAAGCCCTTGTGGCCCAATCACCTTAAAGGCCCCATCTCTTAACACTATCACATTGGTAACATCTGAATATTGGAGGAGACACATTCAAACCATAGCAGCAATGTAGGACCAGAGCAACTCAGACCTACACCCAATTCTGCAGGAGTAGATGAGAAAAGTGAAAGGAGTTAGGGAGGAACTGAGTATCACCCTCCTTACACAGGAGCTTGGTCATTTTGCTTTAATGAATGGGATGCAATAGTAAGTTTTTGGAATGCTTTTTTTTAGTGTTACGTAAGAATATATTATCAGAAGACAGAGCAACCCTGGGACAGATTGGTTGGAATCCATTGTAGTCACAATGCGGGGATGGGGAACAGAGAATAGGAATAAAAACTTCGCCAGAAAAGAACACTAAGAGTCTCTCAGGGGAAAGGTGAAGAGCTGAATCACAATTTAAGGAACGTGTTCCAGCCAGGGGATCTAGAGAAAAAAAAAAATCTTTTGAGAATCTTTTTGATACATAATTCAAGTACCATAAAACTTACCTCTTTAAAGTATATAATTTAGTGGTTTTCAGTATATTAAGGTTACACACTGTCACCACATCTAACTCTAGAACATATTTAATCACCCCAGAAAGAAAGAAATCCTGTACCAATTAGCAGTCACTCTGCTTCCTTCCAGCCCCTGAAAGCCACTGATCAACTTCCTCTCTGTCTATTCCGGACATTTCATATAAATGTAATTATATAATGTTTGTCCTTTTGTGAATGTTTTCAGGATTCGTGCATGTTATATAACATGTATCTTTACTTAATTTCTTCTTATGGCTGAATAATGTTCCATGGTATGGATATATCATATTTTGTATATTCATTTATCAGTTGATGGGGGGCATGTGGGTTGTTTTCACTTTTTGACTATTATGAATAATGTTGCTATGAACATTCACATACAAGCTTTTATGTGAATATATGTTTTCAGTTTTCTTGGGCATATACTTAGGAGCAGAACTGCTAAATCACATGGTAGCTCTATGTTTAACATATTGATGAGCTGCCAATATTTTTTCCAAAGTTGCTGTGCCATTTTACACACCCACAGCAATGTACGAAGATTCCAGTTTCTCCACATCCCTATGGATACTTTTTATTATCTGTATTTTTGTTATAGCGTTCCTACTGGATTTGAAGTGGTATCTCATTCTGGTTTTGATCTGTATTTCCCTAATAACAAGTGGACACCTTTTCATGTACTTATTTCCCATTTATATATCTTCTTTGGAGAAATGTCTATTCAAATCCCTTTCTCATTTTTAATTAGATTATTTGGATTTTTATTGAGTTTATAAAAATTATTTTTGTTTTGGGGACAGGGTCTCACTTTGTTACCCAGGCTGGAGTGCAGTGGCGTGATTACAACTCACTGCAATCTTGACCTCCTGGGCTCCAGAGATCCTCCCGCCCCAGCCTCCCAAGTAGCTGGGACTACAGGTGTGTAAAACCATGCCCCAGCTATTTTTTTTTTATTTTTTGTAGAGACAGGATCTCACCATTTTGCCCAGGCTAGTCTTGAACTCTGGCCTCCAGCAATCCTCCTGCCTTGGCCTCCCAAAGTGCTGGGATTACAAGTGTGAGCCATCATGCCCAGCCTATAAAAATTATTTATATATTTTCCCCAATTCTGTGGGTTCTTTTGACTTTTTAAATAGTGTCCTCTGGAGCACAAATTTGTTATTTCATTGCAGTCCATTCACTTCTTAAGTTTTTGAGATTTAGAAACTCTTTTTAAATATTTTTATTTTTAATTTTTGTGGATACTTAGTAGGTATATATGTTTATGGGTTACATGAGATATTTTGATACAGGCATGCAATGCATTGTAATTAGATCAGGTAAATGGGGTATCCATTACCTCAGACATTTATTCTTTGTGTTAGAAACAATCCAGTTATACTCTTTTAGTTATTTTTAAATGTATAATTGAATTATTTTAATTATAGTCACCCTGTTATCCTAGTAAATACTAGGTCGTATTTATTCTATTTTTTTTGTACCCATTAACCATCTCTACTCCCTCTGCTCCCACCCCAAACTACCCTTCCAGCCCTCAGTAACCATCCGTATACTCTTATCTATATGTGTTCAGTTGTTCTAATTTTTAGCTCCCATAGACAACTGAGAACATGGGAAGTTTGTCTTTCTGTGCATGGCTTACTTCACTTAATATAATGACCTCCAGTTCCATCCCTGTTATTGCAAATGACAGGGCCCCATTCTTTTTTTATGACTGAATAGTTCTCCATTATATAGACATACCACATTTTTTTAATCCATTCACCTATTGATGGACACTTAGGTTGCTTCCAGATTTTGGCTGTTGTGAATAGTGCTGCAACAAACATGGGAATGCAGAGATCTCTTCAATACACTGATTTCTTTTCTTTTGGGTATGTACTTAGGAGGGGGATATATGTCTCCTTCTCAACTTGTTTGAGCTTTAGGTGTTACATATGAGAAACGATTGCCTAATCCAAGACCAGTCAGATTTACACCTATATTTTCTTCTAAGAGTTTTATGTTTTTAGCTCTTACATTTAGGTCTAAGATCTATTTTTAATTTGTTTTTGCTAATTTAAAACAAATTACAGTGTGAGGTAGGAGTTCAACTCCATGAGATTTTGACAGATGCAATTGATAGCTCAGGGTGTCCACACACTGTGAGGAATGAACTGTAGGAACTGTCCCTGAAGGAAGAATAAGATCACCGTCCCCAAGGATTTGATGCTGGAAGATCATGTTTCTCCTAACAGTTTAATGAGAAAATTGTAGAGAGATTTGGTTTATGTGTTGAACTGGAACCAGATGGATTCTGTAATCATACAGAATATATAACCTTGCAATTTTTCAGTTATTATATACCTTTTATTTTACTCTAATGAAGGAGATCTTACCTTCCAAATGGTAAGTTGATGATGTTATGATTCAGATATCTATAGTAGATGACTACTATTAAGAGAAGCAAGAGGCTGTAGTCCTTTAGTTCCCATGAGCAGTAGAATACCTTCATCCTTTGGGGAAAACTGTATGATGGAAGCAGAGGGTCCCACTGCCATGGGCACAGGAAGGGAATTAAGGAGAATGAGCTGGCCACCAACAGGCTCAATATTTAAGAATAGTATAGGGGGCCAGGCACGGTGGTTCACACCTATAATCCTAGCACTTTGGGAGGCCGAGGCGGGCAGATCACCTGAGGTCAGGAGTTCAAGACTAGCCTGGCCAACATGGTGAAACCCTGTCTCTACTAAAAATACAAAAATCAGCTGGGTGTGGTGGCAGGCGCCTCTACGCCCAGCTACTTGGGAAGCTGAGACAGGAGAATCACTGGAACCCAGGAGGCAGAGATTGTAGTGAGCCAAGATCACGCCACTACACTCCAGCCTGGGTGACAGAGGGAGACTCCATCTCAAAAAACAAACAAACAAAAAACCGAAAAGGATAGTATAGAGAAATTCTCTCAGTGATATGTGATTGTTTATTGGAAATGCCTTTTCTTCCTACATCATACCCTTCAGCTGACAGTTATTAACCTCTGTTCTCCATGGTCTCTTACATTTCTGCATGTCTTCTAAACAAAGATATTGACAGCCCCACCCACTAAATGCCAACATTGCCTAGTGTAAAATATCCTCATAAATGTTGATCCCCTGTGGAGTAGTGCTGCCTTTCTTTGGAGCCACTTGTTTTGATGTTTATTTTTTCATGATACTAAGCCTTCTTTGTATCTCTATCATGTAACGTGGTCCTAGGGTATAATTATTACTCAGCATGTTTGCTGATTTTACATCTGTGCTTGCTCTTCTTTCAATTATGTTGCAGTTGGAAAAAGAAGACTTAATTGTGTCCATTGAAAATGTTGACATTTTTCATGGAACTTAACAAGCTGATTCTAGAACTTGTGTGCAAAAGTAAAGGGCCAAAGATAGTAAGACAATTTTTAAAGTAAAAGATCAAGGTTGAGATATTCATCTTATACAGGTTTAGTATACCAGGACTTATCTTACACTGTAGTGAATAAATGCAGTATGGCATTGGCACAGTGACAGAAAGATAGACCAATGAAATGGAATAGAGAACTCAGAAATGGAGCCTCACTTGGCAGACAGTGGAAATTTGTTCATCGAACCACTCCATTTTCCCCTGGACATAAACTAAAGTACATTTCCCAGCCTCCCTTGCCGGCTCTTGTGGCTGAGTTCCAGCCAGTAGACTGAAGGCAGAAGTGATACACACCACTCCCAGGCATGGTCCGTGAAATCTTCCTGTGAACAATTCATTTTCCTCTGTCTACCAGCTGAATGTTAAGTTCTCAAGAGATTCAGAGTAGGGCAAAAGCTCAAGATGAAGAGAGCTTTGGTCCCTCAATTCTCCCAAGGAGATTGCACAAGGCAGCAGCCCGTCCTAAGCACCTGCGCGAGATAATTCATGATCACAAATTAAACTCTTGTTAAGTACTGAAATTTTGGGATTGTTTGTGGGTCTGCCCCAATAAATCATGTTTGAATGGAAACTTGGCATATAACAGCTGCCTCGGCAGATATTGCGAAGATGTTAGACTATGTAATATACAGCCCTGGGACAGCGGGCTGCTGTATAGAAAACACCACCGACAAATTCAGTCTCTTCCCCAGGTAGCATTCTAGGTGGATTAATGATGTAAATGTGAAAAAATAACTTTGCCCATTCAGTATGATATTGGCTGTGGGTTTGTCGTAAATAGCTTTTATTATTTTGAAATACGTTTTGTCAATAGCTAGTTTATTGAAGTTTTTAGCATACAGGGCTGTTGAATTTTGTTAAAGGCTTTCTCTGCATCTTTTGATATAATCATGTGGTTTTTGTCTTTGGTTCTGTTTATGTGCTGAATTACATTTATAGACTTGTGTATGTTGAACCATCCTTGCATCCCTGGGATGAAGCCTACTTGATCATGGAGGATAAGCTTTTTGATGTGGTGTTGCAATCAGTTTGCCAGTATTTTATTGAAGATTTTTGTGTCTATGTTCATCATAGATATCGGCCTGCAGTTTTCTTTTCTTGTTGAATCTCTGCCAGGTTTTGGTATCAGGATGATGTTGGTCGCATAAAATGATTTGGGAAGGATTGTTTGGAATAGTTTCAGAAGGAGTTGTACCAGCTCCTCTTTATATGTCTGGTAGAATTCAGCTGTGAACCCATCTGGACTTGGGCTTTTTTTGGTTGATAGGCTATTAATTGCTGCCTCAACTTCAGCCCTTGTTGTTGTTACTTTTTTCTTCTATTTTGTTTAGTTTATGCATTAGTTTACCCTAGAACATGTGTTGTCATTGAATGTGGTCATCTCACAGAACTATTAAACTCATTCATAGTTTTAATAGGAAAATAGTTATAATAAAATGAAAAGAGTTATATATACAGGTATATTCTAGAAAACTCAACATATTCACAAAATATCAGAAGAAAGTAACAATATTTTTATCATATCACTTCTATATTAGTGATCCTATTATTTATTTTCTTCTTTGCATTTTTCCATCATTGTAACCATATCATTTGTAGCTCATTGCAACCGTGACTTCCTGAGTTCAAACGATCCTCCTACCTCAGCCTCCTGAGTAGCTGGCACTACAGGCGTGTACTACCATGCCCACTGATTTTTTTTTTCATAGAGGCAGGGTCACAAATGTAACCCAGGCTGGTCTTGAACTCCTGGGCTCAAGTGCTCATCCCATCTTGGCTTCCCAAACTGCTGAGATTACAGGCATGAGCCATCGTGCCTGGCCTGCAGTGCTTTTAATAAATTTTTTTATACTATTGAAGTGTTGCTTTTAGGTATAATTGTATTGACAATAGCCTAGTAAGAATGTTCCAAAGTTTATTTCATAGTTGCCTTCTGATACATGCAGGTTATTTCAGGCTGTTTTCATGAGCAAAGGGGTGCATTATAAATATTGGTCTAAAGAACATCTTTGTATATCAGTAATTTACCCATATTTTTTGTTTTAAGATAGACTCTCAGATGTATGAAGTTATTCTGTTTAATTTTATATACATGTAAGTAAAAATTACATTTAATATATCACTTGGAAAGAGCTACACATTATATTATAATAAATGTACTTTAAGTCCTATCTTTGACAATAATTTTTATTGTCAATTTACCGTATATATTTTTCCTCGTATTTTTCTATTAACATTTCACATAAGAATTTTACCTTGTCATTAGCGTTTATAAAAATCACTTTGATGGCCATGTAATATTCTATTTAAAAAGTATCAGTGTTTAATCATTTCAATTGTTTTGCAGTTAATTATTTTTGTCTGTTAAAAATAACTTTTCGTGAAATATTTGTAGAAATGTATGTTTCAGTTCTCTTATTATTTTCTTATAATAATCTCCTAGAAGTGCATCTAAGGGTATGAACATAAATTAAAGCTCTTGAAACATCATGCCAAAATCATTTCCAGAATGGTTTGCCAATTTATACCATTAGCAGCATATGAGAATGCTTGATTCAGTGCTCCCTTTTTAGCATTGAGGATTGTAATGTTTTAATCATTGCTAAGTTTATAGGGGAAAACAGTATTTTGTTTTAATTTGCATTTCTTTGATTAGTCGTGTTTGAATATTTTCATGTTCATTAGTCATTTGTATTTCTTCTAGGAATTTTCTGTACATAGTCATTGCCAATTCCTAAATTGTGGTTTTGTAGCATTCCATTTGCTATTAATGCTATTAACCCTTTGTCTATTAAATACATTTTTTATAATATGACAATTGTTTTTTAAGTTCCTGCGTATTTTAGGGAATAGGGTCTTCAAAGTTTAATGAGACAGAGTGATTGTTGTACTTCAGGTTTGAACGCTCTGCTTATGAAGCAAATTGTAGGCCAGGAAGCAGAAATTAAATTTTACTTTATAGATACCGTAGTGTCTCAGAAGCCCTTTGATCAAGAGTGGAAAAATGCAACAAGATTCATACATTAGAAAGAACAAACAGAGAGCCCTAGAAAAGGATACTAGAGTGGACCCTTGCCTGAAAAAGGAGCTGGTCATTTCAGATGCTGATTCATAATGTGGGTAGGATTACCATTGCCTGACCATGGGTGAGAGGAAGTCAGAAGAATCAAGCAAGACATATACCCAACCAAGATGGATACATCTTTGTTAGATGTTGATGACAGGGTTATTTTGGCTTCCTGAAATACCTTATATTTATAATAGTCTATATTTTTTAGATTTGAGGATTTTAAATATGACATTATAAAATCTAAACTATTTCTTTGATGATTTTTCATCTGTCTTAATCACTGAAAGTCTTTTGTGAAATATGTAATGAACATTCACCATTACTATATAAAAATGTAACTTGATGTTTTATATTTGATCTTTTAAAATTCCTAAAATTAATGTTGCTATATGCATATTGTAAGAATTTAAATTATTTTCTTTTCCCCCCAAGATTTAACCTACTATCTGAAAGCGGACTTAGCTGCCTTTGTGAGACACAGTGTGATCTCATAAACTACACATCATTATTATGTATTTTAATTTCTTTGTCCAGCTGTTACATAAGAAGTTATATTACTTACAAAATATAGTTTCCTGATTTGTTCATTATCTCTAGATCACTTTTGTTTATTTGTAAGTAAGAAGAAAAAGAAACAATATCCAGAGTGAACCAGATATGGAATCTCCAGTTATAGTTTTCATGTTCTTAAATGTTTTCATCAAACTGTTTCTGAGAAAATAAATAAATAAATACTTGTGGGCCCTTTGAATATTCTTCCATTAACATTTAATAGGAAACAAAGTCCTCCTGAATGTTTTACTAGGGACCAGAATGGCAGTGCTGACCAGAATGGGAGGCTTCCTACAACCGAAATAGGGCGGAAGAGACCCTGGACAGCTCTCTCGGACGTGCATTACCAAGAGGGGAGGACACAAGAGTTGGCTTTTGGGCAATGAGAATGAGCCTGTAGGAGCCCCATAATCTATGAGAAAAATAAATTCCTAATAGAAAGAGTTAAGGATTTTCAAGCATGATTTATAAACAACTAGAAAATTTACTAAACTTAATACATGATTTTTAAAAACTAAAATGCTTCTTGACTGAACAACCCAAGTTAAATACCACAGAACTTGAAAATGAGTCTTCTACAATTAAAAGGTATGAGCTGATATCCTGTGTCCAAGACTTATTTGTTGAGGAGTAATAAATGTCCTTACATACCTTCATTGATATTATTAAATTAGTAGTCATACTTACCCCATAGGGTTATAAAGCATTTAGAATGTAGCCTCATATATAGTCAATTTTAATAAGTGATAGCTGTTTTATGATAATAGTTTCACCAAAATTAATAAATGTATTCATTATACTTGCAGTCAAAATCTAGAAGGAAGAATAGAAAGGAGAACACAGATTTAACAAAGTAATTCTCACTTTCACCTGAAAAAAATAAAAAGAATAGGTTTGAACCTTTTGAAAAAAAGGGAAAAAGGGGTTAATACACCTAATATATATATTTGTATGTCTGTGTGTATGTGTGTGTGTGTGTGTGTGTGTGTGTGTGTGTGTATACACATGAGAGTCTGTTTGTTAGTTGCCATGAGTACAATTGAAAGGAAAATATCTAGGAAAATATTTTTAGTGTACATGAAAATTTTTTCAAAATGTTTATAAAATAACTACATAGAAAAATGGTGGACATACCAGTAGAAAAATGGATGAAAGGGATGAACGTACTATTTCTACATTCACACATACACAGGTCAATTTTCCTAATAATCTAAGAAATAGAAATGGAGAGAATAAGATACATTTCAACTATGAAACAGACAAAACACTTGTAATTCAGAGTGGTGTCAAAAGTGTGGGGGAAATTAGCAACCTCATAGCTTATAAGAGAAGTGAAAATAGTATACCTTTTCTAGAAAGCAATTTGGCACCATCAAGACTTTCAAATATTTATATATATATTGATAATAGTTAAGCACTTCTCTGTGTGTTTCTGTTTTTATAGGTATGTGCATGGGTCAATGAATATTCAAAGATGAAAACATTCGAAGTGAATACATTGAAATGATCATTATAGATATGGCTGAATAGGTGGGATTAATTTTCCCATATTTTTTATTCAATGAATATTTATTTCTGTGTATTCATATATTTCATTGTTTTTGGATAAAGACTATTCCAATTATTTAAATCAATAATATTTTCAGTAATTATAAAGAAGTATCTTTAAAGATAATAAATAACCCTCATATCCTAATAAATATGGTAATAAATTCAGGTTGGTTTGGATAAACTGGTATGAATTTTAAGAGCAGAACATGGATAAGCACAATCTGTATGCATTTTTAATGTGTCATGAACCATTTCATGTGAAGTGTTAAGTTTTAATTTGAACTAAATAATATTAGTGTGAGCTATTCTGTTTTCTCTTAGTGCATTTTTACCTATTTGAAACAACATAAAATACCTTATGGCTATTTCACATTAAAGCTAGTGAAATTGTAAACTACATAGATTTCAGAATTTGTTTTTTATTTGAAAGGGTTCTTTTATGCCTCAATGTAAAATGAAAGTATTTCAAATATTTAAACAGGTGGTGCTTGTTCATAAATGATTTGAAGTGTTAGGATTTATTTAACACCTCACTCAGGAAACAGCAAAAAAGATCAGAGGTTAATCTGATCCTCTAGGCCGGAAACTCTCTCAAATTGCATTCAGAGATGTTAATGGCTATTCTGGAAAAAACACATAAATTAGAGGTTGTGTGGTCAAATAAGGCTGGGAAATACTGTCTACTTTAATCCTAGCGTTGATTTTTCAGCTCACATTAACTCTCTGAGGTTTTCAGAAAGAAACCTGTTTAGCTTTGCTTAACTCAGCATTTACTACCTATATTTGACTATGAAATTCTTTTTTTTTTTCAGAGATCTCCCATTAAATTTGTCATAAAAGTAGAGTTTACAGTTTGAGAAATAATGTGCCAAACTCTTCAGTTCAAGCATAGGTTACTTGGTTGAATTTTTATATTTTTGTTTCTAATAGTCTTGCATTGTCATTTTACTCTGATTTGTCTAAAAATAAGAGTAAAAATAGGTAGTTAAATAATACTTTGAGATAAAGTCATCAAAATTCACTTCCAAGCATTTTGTGTGCAAATGGTATAGGTGATCATTTTATATAAACTGTCTAAAGAAAAATCCTTTTCCAAGTAGTAGACATAAATATACTGGGAAAAGGTAACTATTAATGGAGAAAAAAATTACCAAAACCATTGTATAAGTACCTATTATCTGACAATGTATATTAATCAGTTATCTGATTCATATCATATAGTATCCAGAATTTTGTATTAAATACTTAAAAGAGGTATTACAGATTAAACTGGAACTCTGTTTATAGCCTAACATTGATACCCAGGATAGCAACAGACCAGTTTTCTTCTTAGTAAAAGCTACCATTAGTTACATAGAACCAACAGTGGTGGTTTAAAGTTTTGAAACTGTTGTAAATGTTCAGATCATAATACAGAAGTACCTTCCTCACAATCCCCAGAGGCTCCCACAATGCAACCTAAAGCACTTTTTTTAACTTTCTTGTCCACTATCACTCAATAAATTTTTCTCATGACTTTTCCTGCCGTAATCTGTGCATCTGTGGCTGTCTTGTCCTTCATCATATTCCCAGAGGTCATTCTCACTATTTTTAGCTGTCAAAATCTCTCACTTTTCAGGTCCATACCGAATTTTTTCTGCCTGGTAAAATATTTTCTAAATAACTCAGAATTATAAAATTAATCTCTTCTTCTCATGCAGGTTGCTATTTATAGTATTTTTTTAAGTCCTGATTGTGCACTCCTTAAAAAGAAATTCCATGTCATCTACACATTTGTTTTCTCTCCAGTACTGAGTACTGCATAGAGTGGGCAGACGTGGAAAGATCTGTTTAGGTAAGAGTGACAGACACCTGCCTGGTTTTATAATTACTCTATCATAATAATAAAATGCTACTTTGATATTAATATATCAAACATTTTTATGGAGATATTGAAAAAGGAGGATGATTTTCTTCTGAAATGAAAAAATGAACAAGTATATAAAAAGACAGATGTTTTGTAATATATCATGCCAAAAACTTTCCAAAGCCTTGATGGAAGAGAATTCATGATCTGATTTCTATTTATTTGAAATCAGTATGTGATTATAGGCTTTTAACTTCATATAGGTCTCAGTGAACCATAGGGTGAGAATGTCAAAAATCAGTAGAATTACTTTTTTCTTCACTTTCTTTCTGGGGTTTGTTAATCAAGAGTTAGAAGCCTTTAACTGATTCTCTGATTTTTAAAAAAATGTTCTCTGTTATATTGCGTGAGTTTTCATTGTACTAAGTGTTTTGGATGTTGTGTTAATTCATCCTGTCTACTGATTGTATTTTATTATTTTGTTTTAGTTTGGCAATTATATTTTTTAATCTTCCAGGACAGTTAATTGTTTTAAAAAATTTTTCCTTTTGGTAGAATTCTCTTCTCTCTGGGGATATTAATTATAAGGATTTTGCTTTGTTTTCTGACATTTTTGTCCAGTTCTTTTGTGGTTATTTTTAAATGTTATTTTCTTGTCTCAGATTCTCATTTTGGAGATTTTCTTCAATTATCTGGTGATCCTTGCTGCATATGTAAGACTGAGACACTGAAAAGATTACTGAATGTCATGGCCAGTCTTGCTAATTGGAGGGCTTCACTGTGCATACATTGTGTAGTAACCTGTACTCTCAGATTTCACCGTTTATAAAGAGTTTTCCTTTGGCTTTTGACATTTCATGTCTCTTAAGGAAGTATTAGGGCCTGAGGAAAACAAACTTGCCTAGCTGCCTAGGGCGCAGGTGAGAAAAAGGACACGGCATATTGCCATTTATTGAGCAGAATGTCACTCACTCCTCACCCCTCCCAGCTATTTTGGTGCCTGATCTCTGTGCCTTAACCCCCAGCTCTACCAGGCCTGGTATCCCTAAGTCCTGAAGCTTTCTGGTTAAGTTTTCTCTGAAACGAAGCCTCATGTGATTAAATGATAGTCACCTGGGTACACAGCTCACCCAGACTGCATTCTTGCAAATCCAACTGGTCCTTCTTTGATTTTTAGACAATCCCTAGTGGATTTATTGAGTTTCAGGAGGGAGCAACAGAAATGCCTATACTCAATCTTCTAAGTTTGTCCAAAAATCTTAAACATCCCTTTTGGACATATATAAAAAATGGATATTGTAAGTCACTGGACAATAGTTTGGATAGAACAGAGAACTGAAAGCCAATTTGGCTGTAGCATCCACCTCAAATTGATTTCACTGAAGTGAATTTTCTTTCTTTTGTTGATAACACTTTTCTTTCATCCTCACAGATAATTATGTCTCCAAGAAATAAGGACCTTGCTACTCCTAATGAATAATGTACCTAGGCAATGACTATCAATGGCTGATGAGATACATAATGATGATGCATGACACTACCTATGTTCAGACTGAAAAATAAGTCATCCACACATACAATCTGAATGTGAACAGTTTTCCAGATCTACCAATTTAAAGGACACAGAGGGAGCTGGGGAACATGGTCAGTGATAATGTGGGATGTAATCAGCAGAATCTATACTTATAGACAAAAGGATTTCTGTAGAACAGTCTGGTTACTTCAACAACCACAACAAAAATGGAAGAAATAAAAGGAAAGATGAGTTTGGAGATCTTTTAAACTAAAATATAAAATTTAAAAATCATAACACCACACAGAATTTATTTGTATTCTAGTAAAAGCAAGCTATTAAAATAAATTATAAAATAATTGAGGAAATATGGAAATTGCCTAGATATTGAAGAAATTAAGAACTTATAGTGAATTCTTTAGGTGCGATAATGATATTGTGGTTATTTTTAAGAATTTGCATATATTAAAAGCTGGTACCAAAGTAAGTCATTAGTGAACTATTATAATGCTTATGTCTTAGATTTAGTTCACAGTAAACTGGATGGAGGAGTGAGTAAGGGGTATAGATAAAACAAGGCTTGTGAATGTATTGATAATTATTAAAGGTGGTGTAAATATATTACATTCATTTACCATTATCTCTACTTTTGTCTTTGAAATGTTTCATGAGAAGAAATTTTAAAAAATGAAAAGACTGTTTTGACTCCTTTCAAAAGATGACTATATCTGCTTCTGAAAAAATCAACTCAAAATTCAAAGCTCTTTGAATTCAATACAAGAAAATGGCATTAAGGATGCTAGTATACAGTCTGGAATGCAAAGCTCTGCATTTGAAGCTACAATGTCTGTACTCAAATATGCATACTGATCAGAAATAGATATTGAAATATTTATAAATAACTCTTGAATGTTTTGAAGTTTTATTTTAATTCAGTGCATATTGTCATTGTACACAATACTTTTAAATGGCTATTGGTCCCATAGCTGAGGGTGTCTCTGTTTTTAAGAGTACCATAGGGCTGTCTGAATCCCCAATATGAATGAGACACTGACTGCAATAGGCTACCTCTCAAATAAAGTTCTTATAGAAGAATAAAGCATGCATTCTCCAGTGGACATGATGATCTCATGCAACAACAACTAAAAAAGCCAAAATGTTTAAAGCAACCTGCATGGTCTAACATTTCTTGGCTCTCTGAAACTTTTTTTTACTTCATCTCCTCTTTCATCTTTCTTTCTCCATTCCACAGACATACTCTTGTCTCACCTTTATGATTGCTATTTTCTCTGCCTGGGAGGTTCATAATTAACATCAGTAATTAGGATGTTAATTCAGTATCACATCATGAGATTTGCCTGATGTGCGATGCTCCTTCCTCCAGTGTTTATTCAAAATGTCACCTTCTTTGTGGGGTCATGCTCATCTATATTGTTGCTAATTTTCCCTTCCTGATCCTCCCTTCTTTCCTGCTTTGTTTTGTTTCCCCCTGTGGCTCTTATCTCCTATCATAGTCTATATACCTTTTTTAGTCATCATATGTATTTGTTATTTATTACCTTTTTTACCTCACCAGAATGGAAGCTGTGTGAGGCCAAAAATAGTTATGTCTTCTATGGTCTACTCTAATCCCAGAGATCCTTGTGTATGGTTGACATTCCTTTAATACTTAGTGATTTGATTTAATGAGTGATCTGACAATGAAAGGCTACATATTTTCAAACTTAGCCAATTCTTAAGAGTTTCTCTGCTGGCAGAGATAAGAGATTGGTTATGTAGAAGAGGATTGATCTTAACTGAATAGGTTAAAGATGATGAAATCATGAACTATTATTGGATCTTTTTCTGTAGTTTATATTTTATTTTGATACCATATTATGAAGTTTTACTAATACGCAGTGCTTCTCTTGAGCATGTGTATAATCACTAGAGCATTTTGTCAATATTCTGGAAAGATTCTTGACATTAAGGCATCATTAATATTGCCTGTATTAAGTGAACATTTTAAAATTGATGCCAGTCTTTCATTTTTCCAGATTTATTGAGTTATAATTGATAAATCAAAATTAAATGCATTTAAGGTATGCAACATGATGTTTGATAAACATATACATTGTGAAACAATTTCCACTGGAAAGTTTATAACATATCCATCACCTGGCATAGTTAGTAATTTTTCTTGTGTAGTAAGAAATGTTCAGATTTACTCTTTTAGCAAATTTCAAGTATACAATGCATTATTAACTAACGTCATCATGCTGTATATTAGATCTCAAGAACTTATTCATCATACAGTGGAAAGTTTGTGTCCCTTAATTGAAATCCCTCCATTTCCCCTGCATTCTTACTATAGATTTAAATTGCTCCTAATTTAGGTCATTGAGATTTGCTTAGCTTCCTGTGCATCATTAGAATGATGCATATTTTAATGAAAAGTTCATATTTTCCCATTATTAGACTTTAAGAAATGGATGTATTATGTTTCAGATATTGATAATTCATGTCTCAGTTGCAAAAGGTTGGATATACGTAATACCTCTTTCCAAGTTTTTTTTCTTAGAGGTTGTTTTGCTTACTGAAAATAGGCAGATAATAGAGTAGAAGGTCAGAAGATCTTTTGCCTAATATAGTGGTCTAGAGAAATCAAACAATACAAAACAGTAAAAGTAAATGGTATAATCCATCTTTTATCTTCTCTCAGTGCTTTGTCATGCATACCAAAGAACCAAGGTGCAGGGTTGTATGGGATGAAACTTGAGAAACTTCTCATAGACATATGTATTACTTGTGATTTGAAAGATATGTCTCCAAGCATCTAACATACTGGCTCAGCCATGTGATTTATTTCAGTTATCTCCTACATTATGTAATTTTCAAGTATTTTATATTTCTATTTTTCTCACTCATATTTTCATATTTTATTTTTAAATTTGTATTAAGTGGAAATAGTAAGGATCATTTTTTTTCTAATTTTAAAGAAAATGTCTCCAGATTAGAACTTCTTCGACTATCTATGGCATGCAGGGGCAGGGGAATTGGTGCTGGCAGAGATAAAAGATTGGTTATGTAGAGGAGTATTGATCATAACTGAGTAGGTTAAAGATGATGAAGTCCAGTTTCACATTGGTAGAGAAGGGTATAAGAAATGCAGAGAGGAAGCAAACTGTATTGAACCCTGTGGTGGATTAATATTACAGATATTCATGGTAAGTCATGGTTTTAAATGTATACATATAAATGTGGGAATGAATATAGATTTAAATATATGTAAGAATGTGAGTATTTATTACCATAGTAATAAATATAAATGGGCACATGGATATGTGAATATGTGTGCATACAGGCAGACAGAAACATATGTGTGTATACATGCATATATTCCCTAGCTTTATGCATTGAGAGAACTGGGATTAGTGACAACCTCATAACAATGAATAAATTTTTTGCCTTGATCTTTGTTTCTAAATACCATCATCTACTAAAAGCAACTGGCTTCTTAGAGAAATGACTGATTTCAGGGCAAAGTACAAGATGATCCTGGAACACTTTGTTTTGTCAGAATGCCAGTAAATGCTTGAAGAATTACACGAACACTTTGAAAGGACAATCATACTAGCTTGAAGGGTCTTCAATTGTTTGAGTCAGAGGCAGATAAGCATCAAAATACGTCACGATATTTACATATTGTAATCCATTTAATAAAATAGTAAACCATGAGTCCACATAGATATGAATATAGAAGTAAATAATCTGAAGTTTCTGGAGGAACCAGATATATATATATAATTCAAAGTATATATCCAGTAAAATTGTTATTATTGACAAAGTGGGAAAGTGTGACTTCACTGTGGAGAAACTTGCAGACACCACCTAAAGCAAGTGATCAAAGTAAACATAATTAATGGGACAAACTGAAATCATATTCCACCTGATAGATGCGCCCAGCATCACATTGAGATATTTCTTAAAACTATATTTAACAAAATTTAATTATGAGACAATATCAGCAAACCAAACTTGATAGACATTACCCAAAATAACTGGCTTGTAGTATTCTGAAGTGTGAAGATTATGAAAGTCAAAGAAAGACTGAGGCACTATTCCAGACAGAGAAAATTAGCATAGCATCAACAAGCAACTCATGATTTTGAAGTGGATTCTTTTGCTATTAAAAATATTTTTGAGAAAACTGTATAATTTTAAGTGGGATCTTATGATTAAATGATAAGGTATTGATGTTAATTTCCTGACATTAATAGTTATATTTAGCTATGTAGGAAAATGTTCATGTTTATAGAAAGTACAATATTCAGTGTAATGAAGCATCCTGTCATTGAGAGTTTACTTTCAATGGTTAAGAAAAATTAAAACTTTGGTATTGAAACAATTTTTTACAAATTTATGAATATTTTAATTTTTTAAAGAAACTGTGATGAAGAACTAACTTTTAATGTTTATGATGTTTAAAGTTTATAGTGGATCAATGCTTTTGTAAAACACAGTAAAAATAGGACATAATGTGAGATTGCTAGAACAGTTTATAAAAGCTTACTCTTATTTTCTGCTTGTCTCAGACCTCAGAGGCATACCAGTCTATGGACCACAGTTTAAAGAATACTGCTCTAGATTAAAATTGTCTTTTATGATAAAATATGTAATTCTTCCTATGTGAAAATGAATTTTAGGTGACATAAATGTATGAAAATCATACCAAATACTTTTGAGCATGCATGATCATTATCTGATAGTTTTTCTAAAGGCTATCAAGATTATATGTAAGTATGACCCTATATTGCTGCTTTTTTGGTTCATGGCATACACTCAAATTGGCATGTGTATTGGCCCATACACATCAGTCAGAATCCTAGCAGGAAAAAGATTGCACCCTCTAAAGTGTCCAGTCAAAAAAATTTCAGTATGGAACTATTTCCTGAGATTTAGAGGCAGTTAAGAAAATTTACAGGAGATGGTGAACTGCACTGAGATTAACAGCAGGAAGTCATCACTATTCTTAGGAGTAGGAGAGGAAAGGGAGGTCACTTAGTTTCAGAGCCTGGTGAGATCTGGCAACATGGAATGGTAATTAACTGCACAAGACATGTGGCACCATAGAGAACGGCAGTGAGGTTAGGGAGGGGCATGAATATCTCAACCTGTTCTTTCTCTTGTCTTCTTTTCTCTATGGTTAGAGCTTCCTATTGTCTCAATCCAACTGGAAGTCAAATAGCAAGGGATCCTGGGCAGTACAGTCCCTAGAGGTCAACCTCTCTAGCCTCTGCAGAGCTGAGGAGGACAAACTAATCTTAGAAGAGCAAATGAACAATAAATGAAATAGCACTTTAAAAAAAAATTCTTAGATTCAGTTGCTACTTCTTAATTTAAGTTTTCTATCTATTCAGTAATGAAGTTTGTCACTGATTTATTATCTGAGGGTACTTTTCCAGATTTAAAGCTTAGAATGATAGTTCCTTCACTGAAGAAGGCTCACTTATTCTGTTCTCTTCTTCAGGTGTTTGGAAGGCTCTATAAAGATGATCACACTGGCCGTAAACAGGGAGCTGAATCAGGACCAGAGATGGGGGACATATTAGGAGGTCACTGCCATTTTTCAGTTTAAAAAGATTAAAGGTCCTTGTCAAAGGACACAACATTTCAGTTAGACAAGAGGAATAAATTCAAGAGATGTGGCTATAGTTAACAAGCTGGCAATTTATAATTGAAAACTGCTTAGAGAGTAAATTTTAAGCATTCTCATCACAAATATGTGAGATAATGCACATATTAATTACATTGACTTAGTCATTGCATATATATACTTATTTCAAAACATCATGTTAAACACCATGAATAGATCCAATTTTTGTCCATTAAAATATAATGAAAAAAGTGGAAAAAAATTAAAAGATTGAGATACTAAGCTGAGCTTGAGGATAGGGAGAGAGAGATGAGTCTTAGTTGTATTCACTGAACACAAACAGTTGAGCGTGTAGACTGGTTGATTAGTTCAGAAAGATAAGAAAAATAAATGTGTTTTAGATAATTTCAGATTTGGAGTTTGATTGATTAGATGGTGTCATTTACCTGTATAAATAACAGAAGACTGGGCTATGTTTTCCTTGCATTGGGAGCCAGATGAGAAGTGGTAAAAGGTTCCGTTTTAAGCTTGATGAATGTGAGGGGCCCATGGAGATGTGTAGAGGTAAATGTTTGCTGAAAAACGTGAGAGATATTTCTGGAGATCTGGAGAGAGTTCATCTTGAGCTATACATGGAGGAGTCATCACGTTTAGGTATCGCAGACGTTGTTGTTGCTTTTGTTGTTATTGCCATTGTTGTTATTAGCAGCCTTCATATATGGAAAAACAGCAATATCTTAGGCATGTGTTAGAATCAGAGAGGTTCAGTTTGCAGTAGTACCCTCAGGAGAAGATGAGTTCTCTAAGTGAAGAGAGACTGGAATAAGCAAATCATTTCCAAACATTTGGAATATAGTTTTTGAGGGATGGGAAGGAAGAAGCAACAGGAAACAGAAAGAGAAGAAACAGTCATTTATTTTCCAATTTGATATTTATGATTAATTTTCACTATTCTAAGTGATTACTCCTTTTTTTAGACTGTTGCTTCTTTGGTATGTAATTATGACATTAAATTTAATATCTAGCCTCAGGGTCATAGACTTAGAAAGCTCATGGGGAAAATACTATCTAGGACTGGGACTAGAAAAAAACCTTTTAACTTTTTGTAAATCAATCTTTTGACTGTTATAATTGATCTTATAACTGGAATTCTTCTATCTTTAAGTTTTAGGAAATTCAGAGAAGTCAGTTACATGGCGTCTATATAAGATAGTAGAGTATACATAATCTACATTAATTTGGTAGAATATTTTTAAAGCGAATAAACATGTAACCATGTAAATCAGTTTTATAAAACAGTTTTTCTCATTCTCAAACATCTTATGATGACAAGGTCGACCCATCTCAAATTTTAATTTGCAGTATTTATCAAGTCAGAATGACATGTTAAATGAGTAAAATGTAAGAGTCAGTGTGGAGGATCTTAACACAGTGTTTACTTGATTAGTAGTCCAGTGATACTGCTAAAGAATTACAGAACTCATGTTTGTTTAATGAGCACCAGTACAGCCCCCAAATCCATTTAGCAAGCATTGTTTCAGGCAGTCTTTTCAAATTTTGTGAGATAGCATGTTACACACAAAAAAATCGTTTTAACCAAACTTTGCCTCTGAATTTTCATATTTACTAAGTCTTATAATCATAGAAAACTTTATTCAGAACTAGAGTTTTCTACTTAAGCCTTTGCCTACCAAGTTCATTCCCAGGAATTAACTGTTTTTAATAATTTCTTATTTAAGCATATGGAAAATATGTACACATGTGCAAGCATAATATAAAGATATGTATATCCATGTGCATTTTCATTTACCAGAATTTTATGTGTACCTCTTCCTATCTGTTCATATGGATTCATTTGATTCTTCTTTAGGATTATATAATATTCTACTACAATAATCAGACAGTAGAAAACAGGATTTATGGTGGAGAGTGGATACAGTTCAAAGGACCTTTTCTTAAGGTCATGAAATCTCAGAGAGGCTCATGAGATGGTTATTAGTAATAATGTAGCAGAGGAACATTTTTTGTTTGTTTTGCTTTTTTCTTAGCGAGTATATTTATCATAGATATTTTTGTCAATAAATGTAACACATTTGTTACCTAAAATTCTTATGTATTCTTTAGATATTTTGGAAATATTATGTTAGGTATATAACTGTAGCATGGACAGATACATAATTTTTATCTACTGTCTTAAGTTGTTTTGTGCTATTCCCTGTGCTAGGAATTCTTGTAGAGATAATTTTATTGAATTCTCACCACAACCATGTGAGGTAGCATCATCATATCTTCATTTTGTAGATGTAGAATTTGAGACTTAGCAAATATCATTTACTTTATTCAAGATCATAATTTATAGCATCTTATTCAGGCCCTGATTCTGTGTGCTCCATACTTAAAGCCTTTGTGCATACCCACCACATACCATTACCTCTCATATGATGACTTGTTAAGTATTCAGCAAGCCATCTACACACTAAATGCTCTCAGAGGTGAGAGAAACAGAGATAAAGAGAGAGACTTCAAGGAAGACTAGGATTTGATTGACCAAGGCCCTTTGGTATATACAGGACAACGGAGATGTGGGGCCAGTGTGAACATAGGTGATGCCCAGGAGGCACATTCTGTGACCCGTTTTGGATAATGCCCAGGTAGTAATATAAACCTTTAGGAAAATTGAGCTTGTGGAGGTAGATATGTATGAATTTTTGAAGTTTACTCAATGCGAGGATAAAGAATTTTAAACGACTTCAGATATAAATGATAGTAATCATAGCAATCATAGCGTTCTGAGCAGGGAAGTTAAATAAAGGAAATGATATTTTAGGATACTTAATCTTTCCATACTTAGTAGGGTAGGTCAAAATTGAAAGAATACAGAGCCAAGGAAATGAATTAGGCAATTAGGAAAGTGTTGCAATTTTCAACTACAAGTAAGGAGAGCCTGGTCTAGGAAGGTTACCTTGAAGATAGAAAGGAATCAGAGGAACTTTATAAACTCAGGCATTTAAAAAGTTTTGAAATGCTTTTCAAGTTGTGTTTAAGATTCCATTTCCATTCTCCTAGTGCTCTACCCCATGAGGTTTGGAGTCCTATCAATGTGCACCCATAGTGCTCATACAAATCCCTATCAGAATACCTGCTGTGTCTCTGATTGTTAAACTATGAACTCCTTGATAACAAATACCTTACTGTTTACCTTTGCATCCTAGGGTCTAGAATTCTGCCCCCAAATCTGTATGCACCAAAAACTAAACAGGATTACAATGATAATAATAATAATGACAACATATTTTATAGCTTACAACCTCTCTAAAATATCACTTGTTTGTTGTTTGCATTTTATTTTGTTCTTCCAGCAAAATGGCCCACCTGTACACTAATGAGATTCAGCTGTGTGAAACCAGACAGTGCATTTCTGAGCTAGAATGGCCTGTGTAGATCATCCTTAATCTTCTGTAATAAAGGCTAGATTTGTCACCCATTCTGTAGGCTTCTTGGAAGTTGTTAAGAGCAAGAGTTGTTTCAAAGTTACAATGACACTTGTATCCATGGATATTGCCTACTCATTCTGTACCCGGGACAAGTTGATTAACCCTTCTCAACTTGTTTCCTCATTTGTAAAATGAAGATAATAATACCAATCTCGTAGGCTTGTTGTGATAATTATATGAGCCAATGTGTTAAGGAGATTAGTTCTGTGCCTGGTGTAATAAATGTTAAGCTTTTAGTGTGTTGTTTACATTGAGTATCAGTACTTACCAGAAAGCAATTTTCAAGCAGTAAAACAATTTCGCATTGATTTTTATCTCTGGGCATGGGGATGGAAGGTAGAATCTGGTAAGACAAAGATAAAAGCCTCTAAGTGCTTGCCCAACAGTGGCCTAAATTATCACTATTACCTCCTATTGTACCTTGCTGCATATTTCCTAGCGTTTTTCCAGATGTTCCTGGGAAGGTGCTAACCTTTGCTATATGTGTGATAAAATGAGATGTGTTATCCACCCTTGGAGCACTGGACTTCCTACTGGGGGTCTAGCTGTGTGTATGGGATAGAGTAGGGTGATAAATAATTGGACAGTAAACCCAGTGGGCAGAAAATGGCTAAATATGATTTGTACAGTTGATTGCCTTATCAATTGGACAGTAATACATGGGTGCCCCACTTAGTGAGCCCTTGTAATTCTGTCACTCAGGCTCAGAAAATGTGCCAGAAGCTATTTATGGTGACCCTATCATGTTGAATGAAATAGGTACAGATACAGAATAAAACCATAAATAAACAAAGCAACCATGTAGTGATCACAATAAGTACAGCAATAGACAAACTGGGTGCTATATGTTTGGGTGGTGAAGTAGTTAGGGAAACCCTCTTGTTTCTTTGTCTTACTCAATTCAGGCTGCTGTAAAAAAGTGTCATAGACTGGGTTACTTATAAAGAGCAGAAGTTTACTTTCACAGTTTTGGAGGCTGGAAGTCTAAGGTCAGGGTGCCAGCCTGGTGGAAGTCTAGGAAAGATTATCTTGTAGGCTGTAAACTGCCAACTTCTTTTAGTATACTCACCTGGTGGAAAGAGGGCTAGAGAACTCTCTGAGGTCTGTTTTATAAGGGCATCCCATTCATGAGGGCTAATTAACCTCCAAAGGCCCTACTTCCTAATTTTATCACTTTGGGGTTAGGATTTCAACAGACACAAACATTCAGTTCATAACACTCTTTGATAGATGAATGGATAAACAAAATGTGGTATATACATATAATGGGATATTATCCAGTCTTAACAATGCTACATTCTACACACTGCAGCATGTGTGACCATTGAAAATATGATCCTAAATAAAATAAGCCAGACACAAAAGGACAAATATTATAAATCCATTTATACCTGTTACCAAGACTAGTCAGATTCATAAAGAGAGAGATTAGAATAATACATTTTACCACTGAACAGTTCAGGGATTAGGGGCACAGATCCCCACATAGTCAAAAATTGGCATATAACTTTTGACTTCCCTAAAACTTACCTACTAATAGCCTCTTGTTGACCAGAAGTCTTACCAGTAACATGAAGAGTTGATTAACCCACATTTGTGTGTTATAGGTATTATATACCATAGTCTTACAATAAACAAAAGAAAATGTTATTAAGATAGTCATATGGAAGGAAAAATATATTTCTTTTTTATTAAGTGGAAGTAGATCATCATAAAAGGCTTCATCCTCTTCATCTTCACATTGACTAGGCTGAGGAGGAGGAAGAGAAGGGGTTGGTTGCTGTTTCAAGGGTAGCAGAGGCAGAAGAGGTGGAGACACTCAGTGTACTTTACGAAAATGCATTTTCTAATTATTTTGCCTTTTCTCTAAAAGTGTATATGGTATCAATCCTTTCTCCACTGATTGCTTTAGTTTCAGTGCTAGCTTCATAGAAAAGCCCATAAAGTAGTTTTGAATAAATGGAACCTCTCTGTTAGATTGTCTAATGTCAGTTTGTTTTCCAGCATTGCTTCTTTTGCAACATCTTCCTCGTCTGTCACTGGATCAGATGCACTCATCGTTATTAAGTTGTTTTCTGTTAATTCTGGTGTGATATCTATCAGTTCTTGAATTTCTTCAAGATCCAGATCTTGAGTGCATTCCCTCTTTCTCTCTCTCTTTTTTATTTTTGCCATATCTACAACCTCTTTCATGATTTCCTTAATTGATTCCATCATAAATCCTGTGAAGTCACACACAACATCTGTGTACACAGTATTCTCCAGCAAGAATTCGTTGTTTCAAGATCGATGGCTCTTTATATAACAATGATGGCATCATTCATGATGTAATCCTTCTAGAATCTCATGATTTTCTCTCTACTGGGGATCTGTTCAATAGCATTGGCAATCCTTTCCATAGAATACCATGTGTAATGAACCTTAAAGGTTTTTATGACCCCTTGATAAGATGTTGTTAGTGGGGCAGGTAGACCACTTTGACACTTTCAATGTTGAATTTATGGAGTTCTTGGTGGCCAAGGAAACTTTCTAATATAAGAACTTTAAAGAACATTATGAGAAGAACTTGCCTTACTGGCAGGGGACTTTCTGACTTCAGGGACAAAGCATCATCAATAAAACCAATCAGTATTCTCATTGTCCAGACAACTAAAGTACTGACAATGGGTATTTATCTTTTCCCTTTAAGGTTTATGGGATAGCAGCTTTTAGAATATAGGCAGTCTTGAGCATAAACCCAACTGCATTTGCACAAAAACACAGAGTTAGCCCATTTCTTCCTGCCTGAAATCTTGGTGCTTGATTCTCTTCCTTACTAATAAATGTTCTTTGTGGCATTTTTTCCAGAATAGGGCACTTTCATCTTCATTAAAATTGTATACAGGCAAATATGATTTCTCCTCAATGATTTTCTTCAAGACATCTGAGAACTAGTCTCCTGTTTCTTGATCATCAGAAACTGCTTACCCTGTTATTCTGACATTTTGTAAGCTAAATCTTTTTCTAAAATTATCGAACCATCCTTTGCTGGCATTAAATTCTCCAGCTTTAGAATCTTCACCTTCTTTTTGCTTTAATTTTGGAGTATAAAGACTTCACTTTTTCTCAAATCATGTTATAATCTATAGATAAGCTTTTCTTAGAGTCATCCTGCACCCACATACAAGCTGCATTTTCAATAGGAGATTAAAAGGCATTTTTCAAAAAGTGAAAGGCTTTTATGCCTACTGGCATAGCTCAGCAACACTTAGCAGCACTTTGTATGGGTCCCATGGTATTATTCAAGGTTTACAGTATTGCAGTAAACACAATAAAAATACGTAAGAACTGCAAAAGTTCACTTTTTACTGAGATATGCGATTAACTGGAGAGACAACTTCTTACACAGAGATAATTAGCATCATATGGTGTTTTCAGAAGATACAACATTTGGGCTCACTGCCATAGTAACAGGAGGTGGCTACAAAATTATTATATTAGTACAGTATGTACTAAGTTAATTTTATGTAGTTATTTAATCCTGCATCTTTGTGTTTGTTTATATTTCTCTCAACTGGGAATAACATCATATATAGTCAGTGTTTGTATGGATAAGTTTTAATAAGTTTTAACTTTTTATAATAGGTTTGTATATATTTTTGGTAGTACATGATAAATAGATGAGATACCACATATATTTTATGCATTAATTGCATACCTAAATTTTAGAAATTTTTTGGTATTTCCAGGCTATGTGGTTCATCTGTGAGTTTTTTCACATTGTTGAAACTTCCCCCCAAATCTTCCAATATATTTATTGAAAAAAATTTACATATAAGTGGATTGAAACCCATATTGTTCACCAGTCAATTGTAGTTACTAGAGGCTGGGAGAAGCAGTAATGTGGAGTCATTATTTAATAATCACAGTAAGTATTTAATGCTATCATGGATACATTCTTGAAAACTCATCTTTAAGTAAAATGACGTGTAACATAACCAGTTTTACCAGGGGTTAATTAATATAAATAAGAGTTAAGTTCCTACAGCATATTTCTGGTCACAAAAATATCACCAGACTTCTAAATGAAGACCGAAACACTTATAATATTAAACACTGAAAGAAATGTAAGCTATACATACATTTAAGATTAATACAAAGTAAGATCATTATTTATCCAGTTATTCCAGCTTAGGACCACATATGGCCAGAGCCTATCTGGCAGCTTAGGGGACAAGGCATGAGCCCATCCTGGACAGGACACCATCCCATTGCAGGGCACACTCACTCATATACTCCCTCACTCTGACAAGGGTCATTTAGACATGGCAGTTTCTAACAGGCACATCTCTGGGATGCAGGAGGACACCTAAATACCCAGAGAAAACTCAGCTGGGAATTGATTTTTTTTTTCTCATCAACATTATAATGAAACCTTGTTGAATAAAACATTATTCGTGGACTTTTCTATCTATATTTTCAGTTTGGGGTGATGAAAAAGTTCAGGAGATGGATGGTAATGCTGATTGCATAACAGTGTCAGTGTTGGAATCCTTGAAAATTGTTAAAATGATAAATTTATGTACTTTTACCACAATTTAAAATAAATACAACTCACCCTAGTTGGGCAAAGAGAGAGATGGGAGCAATATGAAAGCACAGAGGCCAGTTGGAGAATCTTGTAGTTTCTGGTGGGAAATGATTGTTTCCTTGACAAAGGAGTGGCAGCAGAAATAAGTATTTTCATTCAAGGTAAAATTGTAGCTAAGACCTGATGATGGATTGGGTATCCATGATGAGAAAAAGAAGAAATTAAGAATGACCCCTGCATTTTTTATTTAAACAGCCCTGTGATCTCAGAGTCTGGACATTTGGCTGAGGCCAGAGTTACAGTTAAATAGTGTGTCATAGATGCATAGATCATATTTAAGTGATTAATTTTAGAAAAGATAACTAAGGTTGCTGGTCAGCTGTAGATACTAGTAACCTTGAGGCTACAGTAAGAAAGTGTTGTGGAATAATAAAATGAGAAGAAAAGGTGTGTCTGGTAAAGAAGGTTTCAGTACTTTTTTTTTAAACTGTAAAACCAAAATGGCCATAAGTGAAATATTCTAGCATAGAAATGAGAATATTAATTGAGCTGGGCAAATTGGACCATGCAAGGCTGTTTTGCATTGGCAATTAGAGAAGCCCTTGGAAGTGGGAGTATTATACCCAGAACATATGCAGCCACAGCTCAGTGCCCTTTCATGGTGCAAAACGGGGTGTTTTGTTTGCATAAAAACTAAATACTCTTGGTTCTTTTAGGTATGTTTTCAGACAGTCTACCTTCTCATTTTTTAATATGAATAGGGTCTCCTAGGCTTTCCCAGCATACAGGCAGGCAGCTGGTTCTCTTCTCTTTTAAAGGCAGTCCAGATTAACAGACAGAGCCAAGCTTGGGTGTCAGTCATGTCTCTATTTGAATACTGATTCCTCCTGTTACTATTGATGTGTCCTTGGGCAAGTTACCTGTTTTTTTCTGGGGTTTTACTTAATCATTACAGAGATTATAGTGCTGAATATGAGAACTAATTATAAGGATTAAAGATACTGCATGTAAATTGCCTGGTACATCTTGGGCAGTAAAAGCATGCTAGCAGTTGTTCTTCTTATGGAGACCTGCTGGGAGTGGAACTGGGTGTTCAGTGTGATCAAAGAACAGATTCTATGGAGGAAAGCAACATGAGAATACTTGAGACAAAATCATGCAAGGCTTGGAAGGCATTCTAAGAAATTATTTCTGCAGGATGTGAGCAGTTTCAGTAGTGCATGATGGAAGAGCTTGAGAATTGTCATAGTCAGAATAGAATCTAATATCTAGATATTGATAAACTGTCTTCTCACCTTCTCAGGAGAGTCAGTGTGGCACATTGGAGAGAATTTAAAGAAATAGCTTCATTTTTAGAAATAATGTAGTTTCAGCTTTATGATCTCTACACTTTTTACTGTACATCTTAATTTTTAAAACATGTACCCTCTTTATAATTATATTCATGAACTAAAGTACTAAAATTATGTATATTATACAACATTATAATAGAAATATTAAGGTGAACTAAAGATGATGTGTTTTAAAATAATTTTTGTTTTTTACTTATGAATTATATTTACTTTGTTTTGCTCTTATTAAAAATATTATTAATCATTTATTCTTTGAGAGTTCTATGACTGACTCTTCCTTATTCTTCTTTAAAATGCTGATTTAACACTTTGAAATACAGCAATTTCAAGATCAGTTTATTTATAATCTTTATCTTAAA
This sequence comes from Cacajao melanocephalus, assembly GCA_963573385.1. Classification (NCBI taxonomy): domain Eukaryota; kingdom Metazoa; phylum Chordata; class Mammalia; order Primates; family Pitheciidae; genus Cacajao; species Cacajao melanocephalus. The sequence continues at coordinate 91,295 of CAUYLG010008462.1, read as the reverse complement.
AATAGTCATGGACAAAAATGACACCACACAGGATCCTGGAAAAGTTGCATCAATAGCTGGTTATAAATTATGAGCCTTGTTTTGTAATTCTATCCCTCAATTATACAAAGGTTTTTGATAAAATTCAGTGGTTGAATTACCATCTTCTCTGATGTTTATCAGTTGTTTCTAAATACCAATCCAAACGTGTTGCATTTTCATATTTTTAACAAATGGGATTAAAACCCTCTGCAACTGTTCTTTTGGCAGGTTATTTTACAGATGGAAAATTCCGTTGCTGGGATTTTAAAGGAGGCAATTATGACAGTTTGAATAGGTCATGAATTTATATCTTTTTGAGTGTAATGTCATGTGATGATAGAAACATTTCCAAACATCTGTTTTTAAAAATAGTTGGCATGGCATATCTTTTCTTGAAAAGCAATTTCTTTCACTTGCATTGCAAAAACATCACTTTTATCTTGATGCTACAGATTAAAAGATTTTTGTTTCTCGTATCCCAAAATAGCTATTGAGTAGCATACTATTTGCAGCTACTTTTGTCTGCAAAAGTACAGCACTTTTGTCTTTTTGTAAAAGAAAATACGTAACTCATTTAAGTTTGACAACTTTTAAGTACCTTGCTATGAAGTAACCAGCAAACATCTATATAGCACAAAATATTTTCTTAGTCACTCCCCATCATATTTGAAAATATTATAAAATTTTTTGTAAGATGGTATAATTCATAAATCCATGTAACCTGGCACAGAAAAATAGCTATATGTTTTATTGTGCTGCAATCATCCTAACTGTGGATGGTGACAGTGTGAACCTCTCTACACTATGGAACTCCAGCTCCTCCCCCAGGACATCTGGTGGTGATGAATGTATGAAGTTTGGTTAGTCTGTTTGTTAAGTAAAAGTAAAGTTTATTTCTTCTTATATTAGGTTTCATCTACAATTGTGCTGATGCATGCATATGTGGATGTGTGCATTGTAAAAAATATTCTGGTATTTTGTACCCACACTTTGCAAGCCTAATTGAGATTAATTTCTTCTTTGTATTGTTGGTGTCAATGAAACTGAATCTGCTCCCAGTAAATAAAGGTGAGTTGAGTCTGTGATTCACATGACAGACTCTCAACTGTATGCCTTCTAGAGCATTCACATGGCACATTGTTCAGCATTTGTCTTCACTTGGCTTGTGTGAAAAGACACAGATTTGAGGGGGATTTCACTGTTCTGAATTTTTAATTAATTGTAAGATAAAGTAGAATCATGTCCATGATTATTACAGGTAGGTAGTTTTTTGGTAATTATTTCTGTCTACTTCAGAAACACAGGGGTTATGGTATCACATACATGCTTTGTTATCGTTGGTTGTGTTTTGCTTTTATTTGGGTCTTGTTTTGTCACTGTGTGTGTGTGGGTGGGTGTGTATGTGTGTGTGTGTCTGTGTGTATGTGCATGTACAGTATAAATGTTTCTTTTAAAAATCTAAACAACATAGAAGAAAACAACAGTAAAATCTGAGTAGACAGCATATCATAGTCCTCTGCTACTTTCCAGCATGATGACTAGCACATAATGGAATTTCTTCCTTCCTTCCCTCCTTCCCTCCTTCCTTCCTTCCTTCCTTCCTTCCTTCCTTCCTTCCTTCCTCCCTCCCTCCCTCCCTCCCTCCCTTCCTTTCTTTCTTTTTGTATAGTGGCATGATCTCAGCTCACTGCAACCTCCACCTCCCGGGTTCAAGCAATTCTCAGCCTCAGCCTCCTGAGTAGGTGGGATTACAGGAACACACCACCATGCCCAGATAATTTTTTTTATTTTTTTTTATTTTTAGTAGAGACAGGGTTTCACCATCTTGGCCAGGCTGGTCTTGAACTGCTGACCTTGTGATCCACCCACCTCAGCCTCCCAAAGTGCTGGGATTACAGGTGTGAGCCACCTTGCCTGGCCATAATGGAATTTCAAGTAAGGTCACTGCTCTTTTTTAACACTGGAGCTCAGCCATTACTATTTGAGAGGGTTTTGCTCCCACAGCTACTAAGTACAAAGTGCAATTCACTTTATGCAGATTGGAAAACCTCTCCACAGTCTTGACATCCTGGGTTATTGGCTTCTATCATAAATGAATTTCATGGTAAGGTGCAAAATATGATCATGATGGTTATCACAACTTTTAGTAAGTTAGATGTTTTTTTCTCTTCCTGTCCAAATGACAGTTGCCTCTTGATTGATAAGATGTTTAGTGGAGTAGCTTTTGGTTGCTCCACTATTTCATTTCCATTTTAAGAAGCCTTTTAAGAGATGATAAAATTCTAAATGAATTGAATTCTATTAAGAAGCCATTTAAGAGATGGTAAAATTATAAATGAATTCTATTTGTGCAATTTCATACACTAATCCATTCATGCTAGGGATGGGATGGTGATTTAGAGCCCATTTAGATTTTTGAATGAAGAAAAAGGCTAATTTCTGCCTGTTAACCTATCCTATGAATCTTCAATTTGACCAATTCCGAATGACTACTCCAACATCAGTTTAATTTTTTGGTTAATAGTTATATTTATAGCCATTTTTCTGACAAGAAAATGTAGGCTACAAATCCTGCCACTTTTTATAACCAGCAAATATATGGTATTTCAGGGAAAAAATGTCCTTAAGCTGTTACTGACTTTGCTGATGATACCATAGAATAGAGGGGTCAACACTTTTTGGTTGTTAATTTTACTTTATAACAAAATTTAGCAAATGCATTTATAAGTCTCACACTGAAAAAAGGAAATTAACATTTTATAACATTGAGAAGTTACCTATTAAAAATACATTCTTTCAGTTGAATTTCATGTGAGAAAGTTAGTTAATTATATCAGATATATTTTAAACATCATAGATTTAGATATTTTGTTAGTATGATAAAATTTGAAATAAAGTCAGTAATTTAAAAAAATGTTTCCTAAAATATTAAAAATGTTTATATAATCGAGTAAATGGAAGAGATTGTTACTAAATAAATGCTATAAAATAAATTTATCACCTTTACCCTTTTCTGCCCTTTTCTTTGCATATGAATACTGTACTTTGGATCATATAATCACCGGGTACAAGGAACTTGCATTTGCCATACCATGTTAGCTGGAAATTAACTATACTTGAAATAACCTCAAATAACTAATTCTGTCATAAATAGGCATTGTGGACTGGCAAAGTGATTTTTCAGATTTAGTAAAATCCTAACATGGCCTTCTTTATATTCCCTTTCAACTATTTCTATAATTTCTAAAATGTGTCTCTTCTAGCCCTAATATATTCAGTAGTTTAATCACCTGTTCACTTACTTTTTTTTCTTCTTTTTGATGGAGGAAAGGATGTCTGTAATTAATCAGAGTCAGTATTTCAAGATGTTTTCTCTGTATGTCTTATCAGTGGGGAAGTTTTAAAATTGTTCTTGCATTTGTGATTCACCTAAGCAAATGAATAACAGTATCTAGGTTTATATTAAGATGGTGATAAACTTACTAGCTTCAAGGCTAGAGGGAATTTTATTTCTCTGGGTTGTAGTATTAGCCTTAAGGAATAAACAAGGATACATATTCTAAAAAACGACTGCTTAGATTTGCTCTAAGTTGTGAGAACTTCTACTATCTTTATTTTTTATATAATCATTTTTCAGGAATGTGGTGAATAACTGAGTCAATGTAGATATTCACATTATGGGCACATGAAATATTAGTGACAAAGTCATTCTTTAACTAATGAATTTTGCTGAAATTTTTGCCTGTCCTTATTTATACTACAGTCTAGTAAAGAAGGTATCTATTGGCCCAACATTTAATGTTTAAGTGTTTACCTTTTATTGCTTGATACATCATCTTGCTCTGCAGAGAACAAGTCTTCTGGTTGTTCCTCTAGCTGAATAGCTACTAAGTGCAGGAAATTGGTTCTGTCAACCTGATAGCAAGATGTTTGAATGAGTTAGTAAAACAGGAATGTGACTCAAGGTGAGATTTTGTCATTTTCATTTGATGTTGGTTGTTCTAGTGATAATGAGGTGGGGTAAGTCCCAGATAGTAAAGTCGTGTTCCTTAAAGGAACTTGTTCATCCCTTGATATTTTTTCAGTGTTCTCAATGACACTTATCAATCCAGTGAGCACAAAATGAAGAAAACATAACAAAAATTCATTTGCCAAAGGTGTCACACCTTCCTTATTTGCTTTTGGATTTGGGGAGTTTACAAGCTCTCTATGATTCTTTACCCCGTGTTGTTTGGATTTCCTTACAGCTATGACTAGTTCAACCTCACTAGTATTTTTAATCTTGCCTTATCCCAAGGACAGATCTTAAGTTGAACAGGAGCAATTTTAAGAACTCAGGGTAGTTAGTAAGCATAAAATAATAATACGATGTACTGAGCAAGAATTATGCTGAAGGCTTTGTATATTCTTAGTTAATGCTAACATCACCCCTACAAATTGTATATCATTCATCCAAGTGCACACAAGAATGGATGATTCCTTAAGTATTCATAATGTGCATTTGAGAACATTGAAAAGACATTAAGACACAACTAATCTTATGAGACAGATTTAGCATTTGCAATCATTCAGTAGGTAAAGGATTTTAAGACAGTGATGAAAACAGGAATATATTTCAAATAAAAACATATGAGGATGGAAAGGTTTGGTATAATCTGTGACATATATGTATATATGTTTATAGATACACATACATACTCACATATATAGTTATATCTCAAAATGAATTTTTAAGAACAGTGAAAAAGATGCAAAGACTACATGCCAAATCATTAATCTTGAATAGCAGAATACTAGGAGTAAGGGGAAAGATACATTTTCAAATATTACTTCATAGATTTAATTTTTTATCAAAAAAGATATTATAAGTTTGTAATTTGGAAGAAAGATTTGTTTCCTAGGTGACAAATCAATCTTGATTTGCCAGAAGGCAACCTTGACCATAAAATGGTAGCACTCATATCTTTCCCAATATTTTACAATTAAGAATAATGAGCCACTGCTCAGTCATTCAGAAAAAAACTCCCTTTCATGATAAATGGCAGTGTAAATGAAAACTTGAAGAAAAATCACAATTCATTTTTTATAATATTTTAAAACATTTGTTTGAAAGGCTAATGCATAAATAAAATATGTACTTTTTATTCTGTTCATTGTGCACTTAACATTTACATATTTTATAGTTCCTCTATCTGTACGTAAGTCATAGAGTTTATTGTTAATGGTTTTTTCTTTGCTGTCCTCATAAACATAATTGCCTGTAGCTTAGCACCCATGAGTAACCTAGCAACAAGTCAGCTCTCCAGCAAGTAAGAAATGAATGCAAACAAAGTGTTATGGAAGAAGCGTTCAGTTTAAGAATATTGGTGCATGTATGTTACTAAAAATCAAGATGCAACATTCTAATTTTGAGAAATTACATAACAATAGGTATTGACTTTTATATTACACAACAGTTTCTGTCTCTTTCATTCAGAAGAAAATGGAGTCTACTTCAAACTGCCCTATTAACTAAGAAACTGAATGTTCATATTTTCCCTGGCAGCCTGTTCATTACAGATTAGATGAGAAAAGTGTTTTGGCATGCTTTTACTATATAGTACATGAGTTTACTAGATTAAGTTTCACTAATGCACCTTCCTGACAGTGATGCATTGCTCATTTCTTAAATAGTTTTAGAATAATTTTTTTTCAAGGGGATGTGCTTATGGTACTGTACTTTTGAGGTGGTCAGTTTTTGGAAATACCATGAAGAATTCCACTTTGTGTTTCAAATTTTAAGGCTTTGATACATTTAATATTAGTTTGGTGAAAGTTAACTTCTATATTTGCTGGATAATTGCACTTAGAAAATATATCTCCTGTTTTAGAAGTTTACGTTCATAAAGGAAGAATATTGATTATTAGGGAAAGCTACAATTTCATAGGATGATCATTTATGTAATAAATAGATCGAGGTTTGGAGGGAAACATGTGCTGGTAAATACCTTTCACCTTTCAAATAGCAAGGCTTCTACTTTATGCCTGGACAGAATTACTTGGCCATTATCAGTTTGATAGGTGGTTCACTAAACTCCAGGAAATCTCAGAGCCCTGTAGAAGATTGAGGTAAAGGACAGCAGGATGGCATGTGGCCTGAACATATGATTGTGCATATAAAATGGATGCATAGAGTTGTAAAACTAGAGAGCATCTGCTCCCTGGTGGAGATACATATTTTTTTCCAAATGCCCTGTGTGTGTATTAACTTTTAAAATTTTACCTTCAATGATTCTGAATTTTTTCCTTGATCACAATTAGGATGTGAGCTCAACTCTGACTTCTTTCTCTGTCCTCCCAGAGGCCCCTTCACCAGGGAAGGTGGGGGATAAAAATCATGAGACCCTTAAAGAGAGGGCTAAACACACTTAAGATGATAATTATATTTCTTCTATAGGTGAAAAAACTTGGTTACTTACGTGATTTAGATTAAACTAAGTCACCGTAAATAAAGGAAGAAATAATATTCCTTACATGGTAAAGTCATCAAAAGATACCTTAGCTACAATTGGATAGAATGGCTTTATGGAATTTATACCCAATGTGTAATGACAGATTAACATGGTTTATCTGTAAAGATGCTACATGTCATAGCTGGAGTCACTAGTCAACTTCAGGGAGATGGCTTTTTAAATGTGGTATATGTACATTAACTTCCCCTTGCAGTATAAATGTCCCAATGGAGTCATACTGTTGAAAAAGTTCACTTTGGGAGGTTGAAGTCCTTGAAGACAAGAATAATCTTAAGTTTTTATCCAGTATTTGCTATAGTACATTACATATTATAAGCTTGCAACGCATGATTAATCTTTTTATAATTAGCATTAGAAGGTATGTCAGAAAGATCCGTAACAATCACTGCAATTATATTAAAATAACCTAACCTACATAATAAATGTTACCCAAAAAAATCAAACACTTAAAAAATTGTATGCCCTTGTGGAGAAAATGTTTAAAACTATTATAGACATACATTAATTACCAGAAAACTACTGTTAAATTGTAAAGTTTATCTAAAAGGAACTGTACTTGTTATTGCAGGTTTGGTTACAAAAGTACGGCTACCTTCCACCGACTGACCCCAGAATGTCAGTGCTGCGCTCTGCAGAGACCATGCAGTCCGCCCTAGCTGCCATGCAGCAGTTCTATGGCATTAACATGACAGGAAAAGTGGACAGAAACACAATTGAGTAAGTAATGGGACTTACACTCCATTATTTTTGGTCCTTGAGCCAAACTAAGTAGTCTGGAAAACTTTATATGAACTCCACCAACCATTACTCCATTACACCAAATGGAGTAATTTGTCTCATGAACTTTCTTTGAAATTATATAACCTAATTTAGCTCCACTCCTCCAAGATTTCATAAGTAAGGCTCAATGTCAAGTTTGCCCACCTGATTTTAGCAACATATTTTCAAAGTAGTAAAGAAAATATGAATGAGAGTTGAAGTAGGTATACAGCTGAAGCTACTACAAGAAGAGTGACCATGAGCAACAGAGGTGGGTTGTGTGCTGAGGAGACGGGATAAAGAAAATGTAGCACATATACACCATTGAATACTATGTAGCCATAAGAAACAATGAGTTCATGTCCTTTGCAGGGACACGGATAAAGCTGAAAACCATCATTCTCAGCAAACTGACGCAAGAACAGAAAACCAAACACCACATGTTCTCGCTCATAAGTGGGTGTTGAACAGTAAGAACACATGGACACAGGAAGGGGAACATCACACACTGGGGCCTGTTGTGGGTAGGGGGATTGGGGAGGGATAACATTAGGAGAAATACCTAATGTAAATGACAGGGTGATGGATGCAGCAAACCATCATGGCATGTGTATACCTATGTAACAAACCTGCACAATCTGCACATGTACCCCAGAACTTAAAGAGTAATAATAAAAAAAAAAAGAATCCTTGATACTCACAAAATTTACCTATTTTTTCTTTCCTACTTTGATCATGGTACTTCAGCCCTCCACAATAAGAAGGACAATGATGCATTTTTCTCTCTGCTTTCTCAAATAAAGGCAATAAATGTCAAAGACTAAGTGAACTGCAGAGTAGTTACAGAACCTGTCTTTTGACATTTGATCTGGGGAACTTGCCCTGCTGTATATCTTGAGAAAAGACATACTGTTTTTCTTTTGAAACCTTAAATACTTGGATTATCTGGACTCAGACATACTTAATTAATTCTGACATATCAAACTAATTTAATACATAATTTTGAAATTATATTTTGCCTTCTAGTGTTTGCAGCATGATGTTAGTCATGATATTTTTATTTCATCAAGGCAGGAAAACCTTTATAAATAATAAAGGCTTTGAGATTAAACTTCAAAGCAGTTTGAAAATATAAATACATTACCTCCCCTAGCACTTTTGAGAGATGCATAAATATTAACTTTGATCTACATCTTGGAAAACAGAATCAAGAGGAAAAGGAATGTATTCTGCCACAATTAGAAACTTGTTGTAAATACTGGGAATAGAGTTTTGATATTTTGGACCTGCTGCCCTCTAATCACTGCAATTCTCTCTAAATAGTATAATATCATTTTAAGTCATAATATGCCCCTTGTCTTAAATAAATATAGTTTTAAGTTAATCAAAAGCCTCCAGCAATCTGCGTATCATACCAAATTCCATTTAAATTGTGCTCCTCATCCCAGCATTTTGCAAAGTGCTGTGGACAGTGTTCTTGTTCGTAATGGAGAGCTGTTAGCTTCTGATTCATTTCTTGGAAAATATGACACAATTCATAAAAATACAAATAAATTGAGGACTTGGGAAACAAATTAGTTTACGTTGTTTGAATGTCTAACTTGACTAGTGCCAGAATAATAAGGAATTTTGTAATACTTATTACTAGTTATTAAATTTAAGACAGTGAACTCCTAGAAAAGGTTGTGTCTAGCTTTCTGCCAGTTTTGTGAGCTGTTGATCACTGGAAGGACTTGGGATAGAAAGGTTTGGTTTCCCGAAAGTGGCTGGAGAAATATTTTTGTCAGGAGTTAATGGAACAGTAATGTGCACAGGATTTATTTGGGCCCTTCATGTGGAAAGGGGTCTGAACAGTTTACTGTTCTCTGGCAGGAGGATGTAAAAAATGTGAAGGCGTAGAGAAGGACACCGGCCTTTTTTTGGGCACAGAGTGGCTCGGATTCCAGACCAGTAAAAATGCTCGTGTCACTTTGTGGGAGTTAAAGCAGAATTTCTGTGATATAGCATTATAGAGAAAAGATCAACTATATAGGCAGCTCATCATTTAAAATCAAAGGGATTTTTTTTTTTTTGCTTGTTTGTTTTGGGGTTTGGAGCTGTTTTGTTTTTCTTTTTGTTTGAACAAAGCCTTGTTCTATTTCAGGTTTGGATTTTCTTGGTGTCTTTTTAGGAGTTGGTAGTGCATCTTTCTCTTCAAACAGTGTTTCACCTGGCAGTTATTTCTAGGTGAAACCACAAAAGCCTTGTTAACTCCTCCTCATCTTCCCTTGCTAGCCTGCCATGCCTCCTCTGCTCCTTTGTCTGCTTGGAGACTTCATTCTCATTGTCACTTGAAGTAGAAACCCTGTGGCTTCGTTTGCTTCTTGCCTGTTTTTTTCTACTGTTGTACCGTTACTCTCAAGGTGTTATTGCTCAAGTTACTCAGTTGAAATCGTGTACTATTTTTGGAATTATAATCTCCATCATCACACTATTAAAGCAATCATCTGTTCTTTTATAATTTTGAATTTGTGGTAACAATCCATGCTGAAATCACACTCTGTTATATTGCAGTCAAATTATAAGGTACAAATTTTTATCTGACACTTATTACATAAAATATGAACTATAGTTATAGATCTAAATTATTCCTCAGTATTAATATAATGTCTTAACCATTTTCAGTGCTTTAAACTCTTAGCTAATTTTAGACTCTTGTCAAGATCAATTGTTTTTAAATTAAATAATTATATCCTCCTTTGGCAGATAGACATGTGATGCCTTGAATTTGTAATTATTGGGTAATTAAAAGTAATGTTGACAATTGCAGTAATCCTTATATTAAGTTGAAGAAATTAACCATTTTCAAGCAATAAATTAAGTTATGATCTTAAATGGCATATTATATTTCTTTAATATTAACTAACAAAGGTGTAAGAGATCATAATACTTATTCCCTCCCACAGAATGAGTTAATCAGTGATTCTTTTATAGATGCATAATTAATTTTTTTAAGCAAGTTCCCTTAAATTTCTTAATGAATGGAGCAATATATATTATAGATAAACTGTATCTATTTAGCAAGGAAACAAAAAAATAGTAAGGTAGTAAATAAAATGAGTCTGATATGTTTTATAATTTTAATAGTAATTTTTTCATATTAGTTTATCTTTTCAAGTACACAGTGGCATGCACTCAAATGTCCTTGGTGAAATATTTCTTTTTTAAATTATTTTTAATTATTATGGATATATAATATATTTATAGGGTACATGTTATGTTTGATACAGGCATATAGTAGATAATAATCAAATTAGGGTAGTTGGGTATCTATCACCACAAGTATTTGCCATTTATTTGTGTTAGGGTCATTCCAATCCTACTCTTTCAGTTTTAAATATACAATTAATTGTTTTTAACTGTAGTAACCCTATTGTGCTGTTTACTACTTTATCTTATACATTCTACCTAACTATATTTTGTTCCTGTTAGCTGCCCCTTCTTTACTATACCCACCTTCCTACTATCCTTCCCAGACTCTGGTAACATAATTCTGGTCTCTGTCTCCATCAAGTTTTTTTTTGTTTTTTTTGGGGGTGTTTTTTTTTTGTTTTTTTAGCTCTAACACATATGAGAACATGCAATGCAATATTTGTCTTTTTGTGCTTGGCTTATTTCAGTTAATATAGTGTTTTCCAATGCTATCCGTGTTGCTGCAAATGAAAGGATTTTATTTTTTATGGCTGAATAATATTCCATTGTTTATACATACCACGTTTTCTTTATCCATTCACCCATTGACAGACACTTCAGATGATACCATATCTTAGCTATTGTGAATAGTGCTGCAATAAGCAAGGAAGTATAGGTATCTCTTCAAAAGATGCCCTTTCCTTTGGATATATGCCCAGCAGTGGGATTGTTAGATCATATGGTAGTTCTATTTTTAGTTTTTTAAGGAACCTCCATACTGTTCTCCATAGTGGTTATATTAATTTGTATTTCCATAAGTAGTATATAAGGATTCCCCTTTCTTTAGACCCTCATCAGCATTCATTATTGCCTGTCGTTTCAATAAAAGCTTGTTTAACTGGGGTAGGGTGATATCTCACTTTACAGAAATTTAACTTAATTAAAATTTATTTAAGATTGAATAAGTAGGTTTTTCAAGTCATTTCAATGAAACTATAGTGATATTTGAACTCCTAATTTGATAAATAAAATGCTTATTTAGATATACCAAGAACTTCAACATTTTTGGCTTATCAATATGTTTTATGATTATTTTTCTTTTGTCTAAATGGCCAAGGGAATACTATCTTCTTTTTCAATTTGGATATAAAATATATATTCTTGAGCAATTTATGTTCTTTTTATTTCTGAAAATACTCATGGCATTAAAACACTATCACATTATAGGATGGGTCAGTCCTCATTTTGGTGGCAGCAGAAGGAAGGTTGATAGCTAGTAAGCAGGGACCTTAGATTCCTATTCTGAAAGGTAAACAGTTGAAAGAGTTGGTAGGAGCTGGCACTAACTGAACTTATGTTCACATTGAAATCATAGTGGCTTAATACACTTTTGTTCTTGCTCAGGTATTTAGGTACTTTAACTTTGCCGTTTCAATCTTGTGAATAATCTGTGTGTCTATGGAGGCAGTTAATGAGTCTGTAGAAAAAAGAAACTCTGGACTAGTATGAGCTGTCAGCTGCAACATTTTTAGCCCTAAGTTAATTTACTTTTAAAAATCTTCCCATGACAACTGGACTTGACTCTATGAATACAAACAAAATCTAAGGATTTTTTTTAAAGTAATTAAAATAAGCATATTTAAAAATTTCTAGAAGGATATTTAGGGACTACTATATATAGCAAATATTATTTGTACTTTTATTTAAAACTTGAAAAAGTATGGAGAATGGAAATTTATTTAACGTATTATTCTGGTGAATATTGTTCTTAGAACACTTACTGATAAAGTACAACATATATATTTGGCAGTCATTTTCTTTTTTCTTGGTAAAGGTAGGAGTATGTACACAGAGCCACTGTGTGGCAGAGCTCTAGCTGCAAGGTATGGTGTTTACTTGGTATTTTGTTGAAGCACTGCCTTCCTGCAGCACCACTACAGGATACCTGGTACACGGACTATAACCTAAGGACACCTCTTAGAGTCATGTAGTCAGTGGCCTTATGGGTTTGACATAAATGCCCAACTTATTAAATATTTTTTAAAAATATGTTTTACTGAAGCTAATGGACACTTTCAGATAGTGTGTGTGTGTGTGTGTGTGTGTGTGTGTACAGCAAACTGTTTAAAAGCTTCTGGCTACTTGATTTACATAAAACAAGGCACAGTGAAGCTGCTTATTTACATTTCTATTATCAAAGTACTAAAAAGATCCCTGTTTTAAATAACATACATACAGGTCAAAGGGAGGTGAAGCACACTGATATTTGTATGCTGCTGCTGCTACTGCTGCTTCTACCACTGCTACTGGCGGTATAACTACTTCCTGATATTTGTAAAATAATAATAGTTATTAGAATTGGAATTGTAAGTTAATAATAGAAGTTACTGTCTGCTAGACACTATTTTAAGTGTTTAAAATGATTTAAATAATTTATTCTTCACAATAACCCAATAAGAGAGGTAATATTATCATCTCCTTTTTATAGATGTGGAAACTGAAGCATAAAAAGAAACAGTAACCTGACAATTATTGTAGAGCTAGTGAGTCAGTGAGTGGAGCCAGCGTGGTAACTCTGCAGCTTGGCACCAGGATCTCTGCTTTCAATGTTTATACTCCTCTCAAGATCACTGATTTTAGACATTTTTTTCTTTTTAAATTGAGTTAACTGAAATGAAGACATTAATGAACTTCCCACCTAATTTTAAAATTCTCTAGTTTCTTGAAAATTAAATCAGTGTTAAAAATCAGTATTATATTTATGAAAACTGAAGCCATGCCATTATTTACACCTTGATAATTACAAAATGCCTTTCACCCTTAACTGCCTACCCTATGCTGCAGTGCTCCTTCCCCATGTCTTCATCTGCTTTGGGATGTTAACTTAAAATTTCACACAAATGAGTCAGTCAAGAAAAAGAAAAAGCATGGTTATATGATTTTTGTGTTGACACACTGAAAAAGTAACTATGTTTAAGCAGTGAAACTGTCACAAAAAAGTACTGCCTGAAAATAGTATGTTTTTGAAAACTTTAAAAAAAAAAGGTGGCAACCAGATTTTGCCAAGTTGCCAGTTGGTAATAAGCAAATATATATGTACTACACTTATATGTTAACTTTATATGTATATATTCATAGTTATATATTCCTGCATTTTGTGTGAACAGGTATATGTGGGATTTATCAAACTGAAATTTGAGTGCTGCTAACATTTTGGTGCCTAATAAATTCATATTATCTATTTGGGCAACTGGAAATGAACCTGACTCCTAGACTGTAACTGAATAATAACATTAACATGCCAGTTTTGCATTTAATATTAGACAACATTTAATGCATTGATGAGTCCTGTTAAACACTGACCATTCTTTATATCCATTGGGAACTTTAAAAGTTCTATAAGAAAGAACCTGCCTGCTTATTAAAACGTATGTTTCAAGTCATATACAAAAGCCTGAAGATCAATTTAGCTCAGATTCTGCGTCATGTTCAGTAGTGTGATGTGATTTGATTGTATTTATGATATTTTACATACTTTGAGAAGATAACACCCACTAATACCTCTGTGCCAGCATATTTGGATACAAATATTGGTGAAGTTAACATAGAGTATTCTCAACTTGAACAATCTTCATTCAGAGTTATTTTCATTAAATCATTAGTTGATATTAAATTATATACATTATGCTTATTTCTTATGTGTAAATCATCTACTTCATGATTTTGCTTTATATAAGTGTCCACGTAATATCTCTGCAATAATCATTTGTTCAATGCACAGAGCTGGAAAAAGTTATGAAGTCCAGGAAATATGTCAAGTTGTCGAAATGATCAGTATATGCAATGAGACATATAGACTTAGTTCATTTGCTTTATGTTTCTTATTGGCAACTTCACTAGGCACTGACCACATACTGGGCTCTCTACCCTCACTCACAGGTCAGTGGTTGATAGAGACAGACACATGGAAATCACGATACACATAAGACATGTTGTATTGGGGTGGTAAACCATATCTATGTGAGTTGAATATTAATAATAATTAGGATTCTCAGGGTAAACAAGGTGTAAAATGTATTCCAGACAGAGGTCACTGCATACAAGGGCAGGAAGAGGCTTGGTTCTGTAGAAACTCTAGTGGATTTTGAAAAGGAAGAGGACAGGGAACACCCTTGCTAAATAGACCTGAATAAGATTCTTTCTACAAAGGCACTTCACGCTCAGAACATGTAGAGAGCACACCTTTGCTTTGGAAAAATGCATTGTTAGTCATGCAAATGAACTAAGTGTTGAGAGTGAAAGAGACATTTTGAGGGTAGAAGAAACTAGACTGTGATTGACTGGATATGAGGAGAGAGTAGCGGAAGACTGTACCTGGATATCTGGTATGGACTTTAGAAGATATTAAGGCTTTCAGCTGAGATGAGGCATCAGATTAATTGGTGCAAGTTTGGAGTAGGAATATCATGATTTTCTTTATATTACATATAACATTAGAGATGATGACAGGATATCTAGATGGAGGTGTGAGAGCACTTACTCCATTATATTGTACTTTTTAAATTGTACATGTCTTACCTGTGTGTTATGAGCTCAGTAAGGAAGAGGCTCTTTCTTTCTTCATCTTTTAATTGATACTTTCTTTTAATATGTTAGCATGTTGTAAAAGCTCAAAAATATTGTAGGGTGAACAAATCAAGATGAGATAGGTAAATGAAAAAATAGTTACAATACAAGCAAACAACTATCTGAAGTGAGCAAAAGCCCAAGACTTATATAAGGGATTCAGCAGAGATGTATTTTAGCATAGGAACCTAATATTCCTCCCTAAAATATCTGTTCTTTGGAAGACGCAGACACTTCACAAAGAAAACTTCTACTGGCCCCAACAAAAGCATGACATTACTGCCTTCATTTTTCAGTTTTATACATACTAAAGTAATTTGAGAGACTATACCCTCATTGAAAATACATTTTATTCTGATAATAGTTAATTCTATTGTTTCAAATTTTATCCAGCTATCCATTTCAATGTTTTTCACAGATTGCTTACTTAAATGATTTCCTTAGCTAAATGTGATTGTAACCATATCCGACATTAAGTAAACATACTCATATTTCAGAATTACATGTTGTTTGTTCTCCCAGTACTTTCAGTGAGATAAGTAAAGATAAGAACCTACCTTAGGAATATTATAATTTTTTGAGAATATAATTAATACCTATATATAAAAGCAATTTAAATCATCATGGACATGCCATTAATACTTGTTAGTTAAATCAGTATCTAGATCTTAAACTATGCAATAAAAACAACCATATCCATCTAGTCAATTAATATTTACTTGATATTTATTCTATGCTGGGAGTTGTGCAAGATACTTAGACTACCAAACTCCTTCTGTTGAGTGTTTTACAGTGTAGTGAAATGTCTCTCAAATTCAGTGTGTTTAGGCATGACCTGGAAGTGTTAGTTAAAAATGCGAGGCCTCTGGTCTCACCTCCAGAGAGCTTAGTTCCATAGGGCTGGGTAGATTCTTAGAATTTTGCACTTACAAGATGTCTTTTTAGTTCGGGGACTTTAATAAAGGGAAAGAATGATTTTCTGAAGTAACTCTACAATGCATTTCAGCTAGGATGGAATTTGTTAAATCTGCTAACTGCTTGGTCTACATTTCTGGGGTCAGAATAAGAAAGCAGAATCTTTTAATGTTTACTGGAAAAGTGCCATCTTCCCTAAGAAGTAAAAGTTGTTCTTTCACTATTGCAGGAAGTTATTATTATGTTTTTAAAAGCAGATTATTGGATTTTGTTGCATAACATGTAAATTACTTCATGTGTATATTACTTAACATGTAAATGACTTAGTCATTTCTATGGTCATTCCTTTTCCATTTAAAAAGTATAGAAATTATAAAGTAAATACTCCAAAAATTGATTTTTTTAAATTTCTACTTTCTGAACCAGGTAGCACTATGAAGATTCTGCCTTATCTTTGTAATTATTAAAATAAATGGGCTAATAAACAGTAAAGTCACTTTATAAGGCACTAAAAAAAAGTACCCCAAATCATGAAAATCTGTCTACTTAGGTAAGATACAAGAATAAATAGAAAATGTGACAGTGGTCCAGTGAGGCTCTCTAGAAGAGTAGTTAGACTATTCTATCTGCATATGTATTAAGATTCATAAATTAAAAGCAGCATTTCCTTTTGTGATTTAAATATGTTAAACCTTAGTGCAAAACCTCATATTCAGAAAAATATTTTTTAAGCATTGAATTTTGTTATTATCAAAATGAAATAATTTTTGTGGCTGCTTCTTGGAAATGAAATAATGATCAAATGTAAAGAAGAAAGGTGGAGAAATGAACAAGTTATTTGAATAGTTGACTGCTGTGTAAGTTAGAAGAAAGTAGCATGTACCCTTTTGAATCCTGGGATTTAAATTCAGGTAATAGATTAGGATAATTTTTGAATGTTAAAGGTGGAATACTCTGTAGTGGCATTTTATGAGTAACACTAGGAATTAAAGACTTGCCCAAGATTATATACCTTGTTAACAGTAAATTTTTAGCGTACCTCTGTCTACAGTTATCTCAAAATAAATTAGAAAAAAATTATCTAAAGGATCTGAATACTAAACCAGTGATTCTTGATAATTAAGGAAAAACTATGTTATCTACTTAGATTCAAAGTGCAAGACAATTGAGTGTTCTCTTTGTAGTTTTCCGTTTTCATCATCACTGCCTTGGATGAACCTCTTAATTGATTACCTTTTCAATTTAATGATTAGGGTTGTTAGTAAATAACTGGAAATACTGCTTCCTTTTTGCAGCTGGATGAAGAAGCCCCGATGCGGTGTACCTGACCAGACAAGAGGTAGCTCCAAATTTCATATTCGTCGAAAGCGATATGCATTAACAGGGCAGAAGTGGCAGCACAAGCACATCACTTACAGGTATAAGAACTCATGACTAATCTCCCCTTTTCCTTATTTTTCTTTACTATTTGTTTTGACACGTAGTTTAGTATCTTCTGCACATTGACTACATGTTTATATATAGAGATATAAGTTAAGGTAAGAGACTTAAAATTGCAATTGAGAGGAGAGTAATTGTTCATTAGATACCACATAGATAGTCTTTGAAACACTTGGGCTCTTTTGTAAACTATTCCAGCTTCTTGAATAAGTGTCAATATTATGAGTGACTTTAAGATGAATGTTCTAATATATTACATTCTTTGACAAATATTTATAATCTCTAAAATAATCAAATAATCAAATATGTAAATAACTGCCATTTAAACAAAATGTTGAATTTATCAGTGTTTAATATCAGTGTAACCATTTTGCTTTTAATCTTTTTCTTAATTATGCAAGTGGTTTTATCTTCAATAACAGAAGGTGTTTTCCAACCTAGAGTGACAATTGTTACTAATGAATCTTCATATTTATTCATTTTTTAATTGAACAACTGCTTATTGAGTCCCAGTATGAGCAAAGAACAATGCTAGGGACTGGAGACGTAGCAACAAATAATACATGAGGACCCTGTTGGTCCTCATGGAATTTACAGTCATGAGAAGTTGAACAGTCATGTAAGTATGATGCTTTTTATAAAAGGTAAGGACAGGATGCAAGAGAAATGTAAACCAGGTGATCCAACCCATTCTAGAAAACGAGATGAGATTGCCCTAAAGAAAGAACTTTTCAACTAAAACCCATAGGAAGAGAAAGAACTTGTTAAACCAATGGGCAGAAGAGGCAAGGTACTTTGGCGAGAGAGTAGAATGTCAGGAATTATCTCTGTCAGATTACATGAATAAAAATGATAATTTTATAATCCTTATTCTTCATGTAAATAACCCTTTGTGTATGATTAAAGAAAAAATTAAAGCCTCGATATATTGGTTTTCTACCAATATAACTGGAACATGTCCCTTGAACTTATTTTGGTTATTTTGGAAACACTTTTTTTCTTTTTTTGGAGACAGAGTCTCACTTCACCATCCAGGTTGGAGTGCAGTGGCACAGTCTCAGCTCACTGCGACTTCCACTTCCCAGATTCAAGTGATTCTACTGCCTCAGCCTCCCTCGTAGCTGGGATTACAGGCATGCACCACCATGCCTGGCCAACTTTTGTATTTTTAGTAGACACAGGATTTTCCCATGTTAGCCAGGCTGGTCTCAAAGTCCTAACCTCAAATGATCTGTCCTCCTTAGCCTCCCAAAGTGCCGGGATCACAGGCACGAGCTACCGCGCCTGGCCTGGGAACACATTTTTGTCTTATTTTTTATTCTTTTGCTATCTTCTTACACAACATGCTCCTAGATTATTGTCTTATGTTACTTACTTTAATTATTTCTGCAGATAAGAAAAATCAAAGATGAAGCAGCTTTAGGTCAAGCCCATGAAGGTGGTAGTCATCATTTAAATTTGCTCACAAGATTTTTTTACTTCACATATGTTTTATCATCTCTATCATCTACATTTCTAAAACAGAGTTAAGAAAATATTATACCAGTAAGTTCACATGGAATACAGTTGATATTTTCCCAATAACTATAATATTTATGTATCCTGTCTAGTGACCTTTTTTCTATAAGTAAAATTAGTGGTGACATAGTGCTTTCTGAGAGGAAAACATGAATTATTTTTTTTTTTTTGAGACAAGGCCTTACTGTGTCACCCAGGCCCAAGGTGCAGTGGTGTGATTCTGGCTCATTAGAAACTCTGCCTCCCAGGATCAAGGGATCCTTCTACCTTAGCCCCCTGAGTATCTGGGATTATAGGCACACACCACCATGCCCAGCTAATTTTAGCCTTTTTTTTTTTTTTTTTTTTGTAGAGATACAGTTTTATCATCATGTTGCCCAGGCTGATCTTGAACTTCTAGGCTCAAGTGATCCTCCTGCTTCAGCCTTCCAAAGTACAGAGATTACAGGAGTGAGCCACCATACTCAGCTCAGGGATACATCTTGAAAAGCATTTGTAGACTTTGATGAAGAATGATAGATTATTTTTCTGGTCACATGGCAGAGTAGAAAGCCTAAAATATACTGTCAATTAGGGTAAAACTTGGATGAGTTATATTAGATTTTTTAAACTAAAATATATCTTAAAAGCATTGTTGAGCTGAAACAAAGGGAAGAAACCTAAAAACCAGAAGTAGAGAGAAATTAGGAAATTTAGGAGGCATGTAAGCATGTAGGTCAAGTAGAGAAATGTTGAACTGTCTTAGCAGTAATATAGAGTATTAAATAAGAAAATTCGTATGATTAATAGATACAGAAAAGTGGCCAAGGAAATTTACCATCCATTTTTGATAAGTAGGAATCAAAGCAAAGAAGTACATTTTGTTCAACATAAAAATGGCATCTATGAAAATAAATACTACATTTTTGTTATACAGTTCACATATAATTAATGTAAAATGTTGGAAAAATCTTTAAGGAACAACAAATGTCTGCTACCTCTCCTCTATTCAGCAACTACTTATAGAGGTAAAGAAAGAAAAGGAAATAAAAGATATAAGATTTGAAAAGATTTTTATATCAAATTTGATTTGTTTATTGTTAGCATATAGAAAAGCAATTGACTTTTGTATATTAACCTTGTATCCTGAAACTTTACTGTAATTGCTTATTAGTCTTTTCTTTTCTTTTTTTGTTGCATTGCGTTAGCTAGTGTTTCCAGTATAGTGCTGAATACGAGTGGTAAGAATGGACCTCATTGGCTTTTCTGATCTTAGGAGAAATACGAATAGTTCTTCAACCTGAAGTGTGTTCTAAACTGTAGATTATTTATTAGATGTTATTCATCAAGTAGAGGAAGTCCCCCTCTATTCTTAGTTTGCTAAAAGTATATATTGTGAACGGGTGTTGGAATTTAACAAGTCGTTTTTCTGCATCTGTTGATGTGATGATATGAATTTTCTTCTTTTGCCTTTTGATATGAAATATTACATTGATAGAATTTCAAATCTTGAATCAGCCTTGCATAGCTGGCATAAATCTCAATTTGACATAATGTACAATTCTTTCTATAGATTGTTGTACTTGGTTTGCTGACTTTTTTGAGGAATTTTACATCTGTGTTCATGAATGTTATTGATCTATAGTTCTTATTTTTTATCATATCTTTATCTGGTTTTGATATCAAATAGAGGGATATTGGAAGTCTCCCACTATAATAGTGCTTTATGCATTTTTCTCTTGCAGTTCTGTCAATTTTTGTAACACATTTTTTGCTATGTTGTTAGGCACTTGCACATTATGTTTTGTCATATCTTCTTGGAAAGTTGAGACCTTTATCATTGTGTAATGACTCTTTATCCCAAATAATTTTCATTGCTATGAAATTTGCTTTATCTTAAATTAATATGGATAACCTAGTTTTTTTTTTAATGTGTGTAAAGATAATATATCTTTCTCTATACCTTTGCTTTTAATTTATCTATGTTCTCATATTTAAGGGAGGTTTCTTGCAGGAAATATACAGTGGGACTTGCTTTTTGCTTTTGTTTCATTTTGTTTTTTTTTTTAGTCTATGCTATTTTTATTGGCATATTTAATATTCACTTTTTTTTTTTTTTTGAGACACGGTTTTGCTGGTTGCCTAGGCTGGAGTGCAATGGTGTGATCTCAGCTTACTGCAACCTCCACCTCCCGTATTCAAGTGATTCTCCTACCTCAGCCTCCCGAGTAGCTGGTATTACAGGCATACGCCATTGTGCCCAATAAATTTTGTATTTTTAGTAGAGACTGGGTTTCTCCACATTGGTCAGACTGGTCTCAAACTCCTAACCTCAGGTGATCCGCCTGCCTCAGGTTCCCAAATTGCTGAGATTACAAGAATAAGCCACCGCCCAGCCTAGTATTCACATTTAAAGTGACTGTCCATGTAGTTAATACCGATAATAGTTGTAACTGTTTGCTGTTGCTATTGTTTTTTTATATTTGTTTTTGTCTTCCCCTCTTTCAGTGCCTTCTCTGGTATTAGTTGATCATTTTATTACATCTTTTCATTTTCTCTTAGCTTGTCAATTATCCTCCTTTTTATAGTTATTTTAGTGGTGACCCTGGGGCTTGCAATATATATGTGCAAGTAATCTAAGTCTGCTTTCACATAACGCTATACTACTTCACAGGTATTACAGGTATCTCATAACAGTTTCTAATTTAATTCTTCTGTACCTTATAACATTCTCATCACTCATTTTATTTATCCATGTGCTATAATAACCCAGTACATTATTTCTGTTATTATTTTGATCAATTAAAAATAAGAATAATAAAATATTTTATTTTACCTTTGTTTATTTCCTCTCTGGTAATCTTTTTTAAAGACATAGGCATTACTGATGAACATCATTTTTCTTCTTTCTGAAGAAATTCTCTTACATTTGTTTTTTTGCAAGGCAATTTTATGGACAAGAAGTGTTTTTACTTTTTATTTGTCTGAGAAGTCATTTTTTCACTCCACTCTTGACTGGATACAGAATTCTAGGTTCGTGGTTTTTTATTTGAACACTTACTATTTCAAGCCCCTTTCTTTTTGCTTGCATGGTTTTTGAAGAGACCTTTAATAAAATTGCTATCTTTGTTCTACAGATAAGGTATTTTACCCCCTCTTAGCTTCTTCCAGGGTTTTCTTTTTGTCTTTGGTTTTCTGCTTTGAACATGATATACTTAGGTATAGATTTTTTTAATATATATTTACTCTATTTCATGTTTCCTGAGTTTCCCAGGTCTATAGTTTAGCTTCTGCTATTAATTTTGGGACATCCTTAGCCATTGTTACTTAAATTTTTTTAACTCTTCTCCTTCTAGTATTTTCATTGTGTGTTTTGTCTCCCCAGTTCTTGGATATGCTGTTCTCTTTCTCATTCTGTTTTTTTTTTTTCTGCTTTAATGCATTTACTAAAAACCCACAACTAATATTATACTGTGAGATAGAGATTAGATATGTTGTATCTAATCTCTATAGATACAACATATCTAATCTCTATCTCAGCTCTCCCTTTAATTCAAAGTGAAATATCCAGTAACAACAAGAAATACTGAAAAAAGTAAAGGGGGACCGAATAAAAAATAATTTACATGAGGCTATACTCTATGATAAACTTTACATGCTTACAGATTGACACAAATTCTTTATTAGGTAAAAAAAGAAAATCAACTTTTTACACCAAAAAAAAATAATTTTTTCCCACAAGAATAAAAGTTGGAATATAGGAAATAGGTGAGGCTATGCAGAACTTCCCGCATAAGGTGAGTAAGAAAAATCTTAACAATAAACAGACTCAATTTTCAATGACCTATTAATCACAGAAGAATTAAATAACTATATAAAAATTAAATCTATCAGACATTCATTTCAGTTCTTATTTCAATTTGCGGTATTTCTATTGACATATTTTACAGCTAACAGATTATTTCCTTGGCCATGTTTAATCTAATGATGAGCTCATCAAAGGCATTCTTCATTTCTGTTCTTTTTACTTCTAACATTTCTTTTGGATTCTTCCGTAGAGTTTCCATCTTTCTGGTTATATTATCCGTGAGTTTTCTTTATGTTGTCTACTTTTTTCATTAGAACCCTTAGCCTATGATCAGTTATGAATTCTCATTCTGAAACTTCCAAAATGTTGGCCATATCTGAGTCTGGTTCTGTTGCTTGCTATATCTCTTCAGATTCTGTTTTCTCTTGCCTTTTGTAAAGTAAGCAACAGAACTGCTGTAATTTGTTGTTGAAAGTGGGAATGTATTGGGTAATAGTAAATGAGGTAATAATCCTTTGGTGTGAGCTTTTCTGTTTATCTAGTTAGAGGTTAGGTTGCATTTAATGTTGGTTTTAGCTGAATTTCTTCTAGAATTCTTTTTTTTTTCCCTTTGTCTCTTCCTGTCTTTAAATATCTGTAGAAATTCCTCCTTAAAGAGCTCTTTCCCTGCCCTCCAATGCTAAGGCTGGGACATTGGGAGTTTTTCCTTCTCTTGGCTTCAGAGGCTTTTGCTCTTTGTAAACTGTGAGTCTCTGCTATAAAAAAAAAAAAAAAAAAAAAAAACCAACACTGGATAATTGATAAAGAAAAAATGGTTTAATGGTTTCACAGCTCCACGTGGCTGGGTAGGCCTCACAATAATGGCAGAAGGTAAAGGAGGAGTAAAGGCACATCTTACATGGCAGCAGGCAAGAGAGCATGTGCTCTTCATGAAAGAACCATCCTATATAAAAACCATCGGATCTCATGAGATGTATTCACTATCAAGAGAACAGCACAGGAAAACCTGGCCCCATGACTCAATTACTTCTTACCATGTCCCTTCCAAGACACTTGGGGATTATGGGAAATACAATTCAAGATGAGATTTGGGTAGGGACACAGCCAAACCATATCACTACCTCATACAGCTTGGGGAAAAGTAAGATAATGGAAAAAATAATAAATGTAGCATAATGCTTGAAGTATGGTTAGTGTTTAATCAATGCCAATTATTATCTTTACTTTTTTTAGTTTACCAGACAAATTGCAGAAATTGGTTGAGAGTGCTCTGACAAGATTATTAAAGGTTAGAGAGATAAGTATATTGCATTTGAAAGTTAATGTATGTAAGGTACCAAGAAATTACCTGGTGTATAGAAAACATTATGTAATGATTTGCTATTCCTTTTTTCTAACTGTATTTAGAGAAATTAGAGAAAATAATAAGTAAAATCTGACATTTAAGCTCAAAAAAGTAACCATTCATGGAAAGGATAGCTGAATTGTATCCTGACAATATGTAGACAGGAGTTGGGGTGGGAGTGGTGGAATCTAAATTTTATTTGATAGCAAACTCATTATAAACCAATAGTATAATATGACCCAGAAAAAGCTAAAATGACCAGATTACTTTGATATGCAAAGCAGTGGTGATGCTAATTTTTCACTTTGGTTTTTTGGCCAAGCCTTACCCAATACACACTTTTCTCTTCTGGCCACCACACTTTTGGCTGCTTCTTGGAAAATTAATGTACTCCTCTCGAAAAGCAGTTAAAATTTAAGGGGCTGGAAAGCACTCTGCATGTGGAACAACTCAGGATTAGATTGAAGCATTGTCAATATCGTAGCGAGAGTATTTAAGTGAGAAATTTCCAGTGATTCTCAAATTGTTAAAGGCTTTCAGAAAAATCTAATGTTTAAAATGATTGGAAAGTGAAATCATACATCATATGAGTTATCTTCATTTTTGGAAGTATTTAAACCAAAAAAGTTTATTGACTTAGGTTAAATTAGAGACTATTTATGCATTTATGTAATGGTTAGAAAGTTAGTTGAATAAGTTCATTAATTCCAAACTGTGTTTGGTTAAACTTTTTTTCATGACAATGATAGAAGCTTATTGAGTAATATAACTTTTGTCAAATAGATCTGTATTTCCCAATTGTTAAATATTAATAAAATGGACTTAGAGTAAGTTATTTTTCTCCTAGAAATGTAAATTCCAAAATGTTATTTTGTGTGATAAATGGCCAATGGGACAGGTACCTAAATGGTCAGATGAATATGAGTATTTATAATAGTTAATGTAATAGTGCTATATTGAGTATTTTTTATTTTTCTGGTATATTAATCCTTTAGCTCCTCTTGTTTTTAAATGAATGACTCCATTACAACCGAGGACACACACTGGAAGTTATTTTACTTTAATAGTGTATACAGAGCAAAGAGGTTCCTAAGGAATTTTAAAAAATGCCGCCCCAGAAACATTTTTCTTTATTCTCTTTAAACCCAAAGAGTTCACCGAACTTGGTGATCCTGTTGAGTTCGAAGAGAATGCAACTTGTGTATCCAGAGAATACATAACAGACTGAAAAAGCAGAACCTGCTTAAATAAGACCCAATGTAATATGTACTTAATTAACTCTGTCCTGCCTAGAAAGCCAGCATCTTGGGAAATAGCCAAATATTTAATGTAAGGCAAGGTTTCCTGGAGGGAGTCTATATTCACTTTCTATTTTGTGACCATTTCCCATACTTAAGAAAAAAGTTGTGAAGCCTCCTTAATTATACAAACATAATATAAATAAAAGTAAATTAGTCTGTTTTGTATTCTCTGGATAGAATATAACAGTATGTTCAGGATATGCTAATAATTTAACTATATTATATTTATTCTCTTTTATTAGTAGCAATTGTCTGCTTTCCCTGCTATAGTAAATGCTATTTAACTGATAATTGTTTCTCTTAAAATATTAGTATGCCTATCCAAATAACTAAGTTTTGTCTATTTAATTGAGTAAAGTGGGTTTAGCCCTGTTTATATAAAGATATTTTTGACATAATATTATGAGATATTTGTAACTTAACTAGATGCCACAGTATATAGGTTTTTTTTTCTAATATTAGAGATCAAACAGTACTCAAAACATTTATTACTATATCAAAAACTTTAAAGAGTGCTGGGAATGGTGGCTCACACCTGTAATCCCAGCACTTTGGGACGCCGAGGTGAGTGAATCACTTCAGCCTAGGAATTCAAGACCATCCTGGGCAACATGGCAAAACTCTGTCTCTACAAAAACATAAAAATTAGCCAGGTCTGGTGGCACACAACTGTAGTCCCAGCTACTCGGGTGGCTGAGGCAGGAAGATTACTTAAGCCAAGGGAGATAGAGGATGCAGTGAGCCGTGATTGTGCCACTGCACTCCAGCCTGGGTCATAGAGTGAGACTCTGTCTTAACCACACCAACAAAAAATTTAAAGAGTTATAAACATTATTAACATGTAGAATTATTACTAAATGAACTTGTTTTGATCTAATGATAAGGCCTCAATTTTATTTCCAAATCTAAATAGTGTTCCACATTTATTATTTTTATTATATTATTTTTCTTAAATTTTCTCAACTTTTTGGACTTATAAATAAAGACATTGGTTTATTATGTAAGATGGTCATTAAAGATAAAATTGATCAATTTTAGATTAAAATTTCATAATTTGCCCAAATGGAAGTTTGAAAGAATCAGTGAAATCATATAATGAAATGCCAGATACACTTCAAAAATGAAATCTATCCTCTGTTAAAATAAGACGTGTACTCACTTTACTCTTTCACAAAAAGAAAGGGCAAGTAAAAATATTTTAAAATTAAATTAGGTTTATTATGTTTTTCAAACTTTTACTCATTTTAAATCAGCATCTTTTATTCTGCAAATATATTTAATCATTTATACATTTTTATTAGAATTATTAGTAGCAATCTTATTCTTGCTACCTCATGATTGCTCTGTGACCTTTGTTATTTCAGTTATGAATAAATGCAAAATACATCTCTCAATGGCATATAGGTGTCTAAACTCCTGTTTCAGAAAACAAGTTCACATAGTTCAGAACTCCAGCTCTAACTTTGAAGCATACTTATATATTTGTATTTATTTATTTTTTACTGCACAAAATGTTATTGTCAGATGTCATTAAATAACCACTACATTGTATGTGTTATATAAAGGTAGTAATTTTAATCATCTAAATCGGAAATTTTAACTATACTGTTTTCTGAACTTTCATTAAAAAAAATGAGAAGCTACTTTTTTTTTTTACATTATTTATATTGCTAATTCAACATTACCAAATCATTAAGAACACAATTAAAAATACATCATATGGCCAGGCACAGTGGCTCACTTGAAGGCCGAGGAGACCTGAGGTCAGGAATTCAAGATCAGCACGGCCAACATGGTGAAACCTCTTCTCTACTAAAAATACAAAAATTCACAGGCCATGCCGGTGGGTGCCTGTAATCTCAGCTATTTGGGAGGCTGAGGCAGGAGAATTGCTTGAACTCAGGAGGTGAAGGTTGCAGTGAGACTAGATTGTTCTGCTGCACTCCAGCTGGGTGACAGAATGAGACTCTGTCTCAAAAAACAAAACAAACTAACTAAAAACCAAAATGCATCATGTCATTGAAATTCATCATATATATTTAAATAAGAACAATAAGTATTTTTTCTTCCTGAAGTAATGTTGTTGAATTTTCCATCTTTGTTTAATTCAAGTAAGACCACTGAGTACTTACTTCCATTTTGAACAGTCCTTTTAACTTTCCATAGCAAAGCCTATTAAAAATGAAATAATATCTATAATTATTTTTTCTATTTTTTCATTTAGAATTTTATATTTCATTTAACCAGCTATCTTTATTCTTCCATAATATCAAAAATCCACAATTAAGTGGGCCTCCAGAAGATAAATATAACAATGTCAACTTCTATTTATACTGATTTATTGTTGAAAATACTCCTTCCTTTCAGCTCACGTTTTCAGCCTTACTAATCCTTTTTATTTTCACCCTTCGTATGTGAAACTGGGCATTGGCTTCCCAGTTCAACCTGGGCTCAATGTCATCAGCATTCATAACCTTTTTCTCTCTTTTTTGTATTTTTTAATTTTATGTTCAGGGGTACATGTGCAGGTTCGTTCTAGAGGTGAACTCATGTCATAAGGGTTTGGCATACAGGTGTCTTGTATTTATTAGTGACAATCATATACAATGTAGTTAAGCTTTTCTGGAAGCTAATCAGCGCATGGCTTTGAAAAACACGGTGGTGTCTTCTCAAATCCAAATACTCCACATTTATTAGTTTTTATTATATTATTTTGCTTCATTTTTCCCAAAACTGTTATATATTTACAAACAAATCATACTAATATGATTTCATTTCTCTATTATGAGTATTCTATATTAGATATCAAAATCAATTTCTCTATTACATGTCAAATCCATCACCAATCTCCATGAACAATTCTCTCAGAACATATACTGAAACTAATTCTTCGTATCTGCATAGCTATCACGTAAGTCCTAGTCTCTGTCTTCTCTTACGTGAGCTTTGAAATGTTTTATTACTCCCATTTTTGTCCCCTTATCCATTTTCCATCAGACACAGTGATCTCTGTCATTGATCCAACTCAGCGAGCAGTGCGATTCTCTGAACTGGCCACATTTGTTTGGTCTCCTTACCGTTCCTTCTGGCTGGAAAGTCAGTGGTAGGCATCTTTGGCTCCTTCTGCCATTGAAATCCTGTTTATCATCTCCTCTGTAATTATTTTTTGTTCTGTTTATTATTTATCTCTTATCACTAGAATGTATAAAGACTATGGGAGCGGAGTCTTGCTCACAGCTGTTATCTCTGGCACCTGGAACAGTGCCAATTACGTAGTAAGATCTTTCAGTAATATGTCATAGGAATATTAGCCCACTGAGGGACTTCTGAAATCCCATAGGGTGCATAGAAAATAGAAGACTACTAGGAAAATTAATTTAGACCAAATTCAGTGTTACATTACTTTGCATGTTTCTTTAGCCATTAGACAGGAAATTCAGAGACTAGCAAGCTAGACAAATGTCTGTGCTATCTCAGGGTAGATGTTTATTTTTCCTCAAACAATAGTTTATAGCACCATGATGAATATGACATAAAGTTAAAACAAACAAACAAAACAACAACAAAATATTGCATACCCTTCTCCCCAAACAGGCATGAATTCTTTTGCTCTGTCCATCCTTTGCCTTGCGTCAAAGAAAGAAATGCTGTCTTCCTCTTTCCTTCATAGCCTATGTCTAATCCATCAGTATATCTTGGGAGATGTATCCTCAGAATGTATCCAAAATATAGCTACTTCTCAAAATCTCTACTGGTACCAACCTGGTCCAAAGCACCATCATCTCTCACCTGGATTTTTGCAATAGTTCCTGATGTGTCTCCCTGCTTCAACTCTTGCCCCACATCAATATATTTTCCACATAATGACTCAAGTCATTTATTAAATCATAAGTCAAATGTCACATCTCTGTTTATATGCTCCAGTTTTTCCCTTCTAAGAGCAAAATCCAAACTCTTTAGAGTGGCATACAGGAACCTACCTTATTTGGTCTCCTTCTAACTTTCTGACCTCACATCCTGACACCTGTTCTTTCTCTGTGACCAAAGTATACCAGTTGCCTTGCTGCTCTTTGAACCTAACAAGAATATCACTTCAGTGCCTTTCACTTGCCATTTCTTCTTCCTTGCTTGCACTCTATTTCCACTTGGTTTTTTATCTTCCTTTCTATGCAATGAATAATATTTACCACCAAATAATCAATATAAATATGATCTAGATATTTATTAGAAAATAGTGATAATTTTATCTTAGATGTGTGGTGTAATGTAGAATTTGAGACAATAGATTTTTAGCCCAAATGTTTGGATTGAAAACCCAGCTCTGCCACTTAGAGGTTTTGCTCTAAATTCTTATAAATCTCCTCTGTGCTTTTGGTAAAATAGGTACAAATACCCATCTCATTGAGTTACTAGGGAGATTAAATAAGATATTATGAAGTGCTCCTCTGGCTCCTAGTAAATGCTTAATTAATACCATTATTAGTTTAGGTAATTCCTGCCTAATATTTGTAATTGTATTGACATATAATCAAGTTAAAAATAAAATATCATATTAATCCTACAAGTTTCTCCGTGCTGATAAAAAAATCTTAAAAGGGTAAAAAATTTTGAATCCTATGTATACAATGACATGCATTAGAGGTGCCATAATTTAACCATCACTTTCAGTTCTTTTATGATTACATTTTAATATATATCACCTGAATATGGCATCCTTTTTTTGTAATTAAATATTTTATTTATCAGCTGAGCATGGTGATTACTTCCTATATCCCAACTCCTTGAAAGGCTATGGCAGGAGGGTTGCTTGAGCGCAAGAGTTCAAGGCCAGCCAGGGCAACACAGTGAGACCCCATCTCTAAGAAAGAAACAAGAGTCAAAAATATTTCATTAATGTAAGTTTATAGATGTAAGATTATTGGTTGAATGGATCTGAAACTTATTTATGACTCCTATGAAATGTATCCATTGCTTTTTACATTCATGGCTTGAATATATAGTGCTATACTATTAAAAAAATACACATACTAGATCCATTTTTGTTGTTTAGAAAAAACACTGAGGGAAAAAAACATCTGATTAGTGCTAAATGAATCAAGGACAATATTTATAGTTATTTAATCATTTTTTATTAGCATCAGGACAAACTAAAGTACATAATATCAAGTTACTTCTTTAAATCCGTGTAATTGTTAGATCTTTGTATTAAATAGCTGTTTACTCACAGTACATGTTTAACCAGAACGAATTAATAAGAAACAATAGAATATCAGAAATTGTAGGTATTTGATCATTTCTATAAAAATTAAGAAGTAGCTGTATGCTGAATTGGTATTTACAGATCAAGAAGAGCATAAATACATTGTTTGAAATTGATGTATATAGATACAATGGTGTGCCTTTAAAAATTATAACTAGAAAAAATTGAAATTTGTATTTCAGCTCAAAACTGTTGCACCTCTTTGATCATTTTGCAAATCTGCCTTTTTCTTTCTCATCCAGAAGGTAAAGTGATTGATTCAGTTACCCTACTGTTAACCATTCTACAGATACCTTTTCATTTAAAACTTTGGTACATGAATACTATCCTGCTGAAAATTAAATGATTGCAATGTAGCACAATCTAGCTATAGAGACAAAAGAAATGAATACGTGTTATTCCTATTTAATATGACGATTTTCTCTAATATTTTACTTAACTGAATCAGTCAAAACCTGTAATAAGTTAACTTACACATAACAATACTGATTATTATATTTTCTGACTTTCAGTATAAAGAACGTAACTCCAAAAGTAGGAGACCCTGAGACTCGTAAAGCTATTCGCCGTGCCTTTGATGTGTGGCAGAATGTAACTCCTCTGACATTTGAAGAAGTTCCCTACAGTGAATTAGAAAATGGCAAACGCGATGTGGATATAACCATTATTTTTGCATCTGGTTTCCATGGGGACAGTTCTCCCTTTGATGGAGAGGGAGGATTTTTGGCACATGCCTATTTCCCTGGACCAGGAATTGGAGGAGATACCCATTTTGACTCAGATGAGCCATGGACACTAGGAAATCCTAATCATGATGGTAAGTACATGTTTGTTTTGCAGTGTGAATATTCCTTTTATTATTTCAGAATACTCAAGAGATTTAACAATTTACAAACTTAAGGTATAGACCCTAAATTTACTTTTAAAATTACAAAGCAATATGTAAGCCTTTTCATAGCATTTTAGGATAAGAATTTGTGTGGGTCATTAGATGATATAGTTATATATGTGTTCTTTTGATTAAAGATTAGAATCTTACGCTATGCCATAAATTTTGTTTTCTTCACAACATGATTTCTTAAAAGATTTTATAGTCAGTATTTAAGTCATGAAATATGGATTAAGAAAATTCTGCTGTTTTTTTTTTTTACACTTTACGTCAGTGTTTCTACTTGTAATTTAATCCTGATTAGCATCTGTAGTCTGGTTTCTACTATATTTTCTCTACATTATTTTCTACTCTTTTTTCTTCTTCTTCTTTGAGAAGGACTTTGGAGATGGAGTTTCACTCTAGTAACCCAGGCTGGAATACAATGGTGAGATCTTGGCTCACTGCAACTCCACCTCCTGGGTTCAAGTGATTCTCCTGTCTCAGCCTCCTGAGTAGCTGGGATTTCAGGTGCCTGCACCACACCAAGCCAATTTTTGTATTTATAGTAGAAACGGGGTTTCACCATGTTGGTCAGGCTGGTATTGAACTCCTAACCTCAGGCGATCCACCTGCCTCAGCCTCCCAAACTCTTGGAATTACAGGTGTGAGCCACCGTGCTCACCCTATTTTCTAATCTATTATCACCTTTCTAGTCTATAATTTTTGTGGGCTGGGCACAGTGGCTCACACCTGTAATTCGAACACTTTGGGAGGCCAAGGAGGGAGTATCCCTTGAACCCAGGAATTCAAGACCAGTCTGTTTCTGTTTTTAAAACAGACCCCCATCTGTTTTTAAAAATAAATAAAATTAAGAAAAAATATATATATACATGTAAATTTTTGCTCCTTCTCTTTTGTCTCTCATCCATTTCATTGGTCTCCCAATCTGATGACACTACATGATTTATTATATTTTCATTACATCTTCATTTTTACCAAAAATCAATTTTTCCAACTCTATCCCAACATATCCATCAGTTTTCTAATCCTTACATTTATTCTGTTATGCAAAAATAATGTACAAATCAGAAACCTCAATAACTTTTAGTTAATTGAGAGTAATGACTTAATATAAGAGGCATGTGCTTCTTCAGAGTCAGCAATGCACATTTCAGTTATGTGTTTTAAAAAACTCACAGTTATAGGATCATAGAATTATAAGATTTCTATATAGCCATATGTCCAATTTTCATTGTCAAGACTTATTTTTCTTCCTCACAATTGTAGAATGTTGTTTAACTATAAGTGTATATTGCTTTAATGACAACAAATCACATAATAAAACCCTTAATTTCACCTTGATGAGTTAACCCTAGTCATGGCATTAAGCTTTGACTTAATGCCAGTTAACTGGATTAGTGTAATTAATAGCCTTGCAGTTTTAGGATACCCAGGGTTCTCTCATGTTTTGGATAGGATAAATTAGGTTGAGTTAAATCTAAAATAATATCAATTTGAAAGAAAAATGTAATAACTGTTCATGTTTTCCAAAATAAAATATGTAGTAGTAAGGTGATTTTTTCAAATGATTATTAATAGTTGTACATGCTATAATATGAAATTATTACATTTTTAAGAACTGGTTTGAAGACTAGGGGAGATTTTAGTATTATAGAATGAAGAGCCAAAAACTTAGAAGTCAAACAGATTTATGTTTACATGCTGGCTAATTATTAGTTCAAAAATATATAGACTTGTTTTTACTATGTGGTTTTTCATGCTGGTCTGTATACATTAGAAGTGTTTTATGCAGGCATGTTTAACCTACACTATACCTGAGCATCTAGTAATAAACTATCTGGAACATGGTAGTTGGGGATTACGAGTTTGCCATATAAATCATTTAAAATATAATGTTTGTTTTATTTTTTCAAAATCACACAAATATTCTAGCTAAGTAGTTCAGACTTCTTGAAGTTAATTTGAAAATTATTTTAAGTAAAATAAGAAATACTTGCATTCTAAATGATTGAGAAGAATAGCAGTTATAGTGGTAGAATTTTACTGACAGGCTGCATTTACTTTCAGGGAAAAGATTTTCTTTTGCTATTCTGAAAAGATAAAATTGTTTTTTATTGCAATAGTGGATCTAATTATTAAAACAATTGTAAATTATAGTTTTGAAGATGTGCTAATTTGGCTTTGTGACCTCTTAAATTTAAAATTATTAAAATCCTATGTGAAAGAAGTGTCTATCAAGTTCTCCATATTTTTTCTTAAAATACTGATATCCTCCATGAAGAAGGCTGTACAAATTCTTTAGGTATATGCTTTATTAGTGGTTTTTTTTTTCCTCTTCTTTTTTTTTAAGAGTTGGGGGTCTCGCTATATTGGCCAGGCTGGACTTGAGCTCTTGGGCTGAAACAATCCTCCTGCCTTAGCCTCCTGAGTAGCTGGAATTACAGTATTATCTGGTTTATAGGTATCAACTAACACTCTGAAAATAAAATTTTTGGGAAAAAAATCTACAGGGAGATTTTATGACAAGAGATGATAATGTTTACACAGATTTGAGGGTGATCAGTACTTAGAATGCTTATGTGTTTTGCATGATTTAAGAACTTTTCCAAGGAATGTATATGTGGGGAAAATTTTGAAATATAACATGGACTAAAGGTATACAATCAAGTCAATGCACTTTTGCCTGAGATATTCATCAGTCTACTTCCAGAGTATGCTAAGTATGTGTCTTAACATACTCTAGAGGTGTAACATTCTCTACGCATAGGCAAATGACCAAAAAATCTAAACAAAACAATTATTTAATATTTGAGTTTTTATTTGGAGAAAACTATGTCTTTACCTGTCTAACAAAAACATTTTGCTGGTGAATGAGCCTAAAGGAAAGGACTCTGCAAAATAATAGTGTTTCAGAATTTCAAGAGATTAGGGAGACAATGATTGACTGTTGGAGACGTAATGCCATAAAGATTTACTGCTTAATTGAAATTCAAACTTTTAACCAGCAAAAGCAGGGCAGCTAGAGTAGTGTCAGGCTGAAGTATTGATCATTTATCAAAAGAACAGCCTCTATCTTTGCCTGTGGTACCGGTGGATGTGGGGAGAATTAATTCATTTGTACATCCTCGATTCTAACTATGTGTGAGACTATCTTTTTGTATCACAGATACACATGCAATTCTGACATCTTCATTGATAAACTTTTTCTTTTCTTTAATCTAGTCCTGGAATGCCCCCTGGCTTACTTACCTGAATTATTTTCTTTCTCTTCTATTCACAGCTCTTGAGCAGCTAAGAAACAGAGCAGCTTGTTTATTTAGCAAAAATGCAAATGAAAGAGCCTCTTGATAAGTACCCAGCACATTTTCCACAGCATATTGCTCAGCTAATGAAGGCAATTTGAATTCTGTCTACCTTAAAAGAGATAAAAAGTGTCTTAGGCTGCCAGTAACCTTTAATTCATTGTTATCTACTTTCCTATCAATTTTCTAACAGTCATACCTTTTGAAAATTCAGGCTAAAGACCATTAGGTGAATTACAAAATAGTTTTATTAAAATAAACACATTCAGACACACACACACACACACACACACACATATGTATGTATATGTATATATATATATATATATATATATACACACACAAAACCCTAATAAAAATAATGCCTTTTTTAAGAGTTTTTATTTTCATGGAACGAGTCAGCAAAACGGTTAACATCATTAACTCTTTTAAAACATGCAAATTAATTCAAAATAGAAAATATTTATCATGATAGTGGTTTTGAGAAATATACATTGCCTGAATGCAAGTTGGAAAATTTAACTCTAGCAAAATATTCAGATTCATTTTGAGCAACAATGGACATTGTTTCCTTGTTTACAGTATAAAGTTTAAATGGTGCTATCAATGTAAACACAAACATATCAGAAAGATTCTTCCTAATTAGACAAGTATCTATAGCAGTAATATAATTTTAAACAGATACTCTCCAATCAAAACAGGTTATCTATTAAAATAATATATAAAACTTATGACAGAAAAATATCTAGAGGCATATCCTATTTTACCACTTAATTGCAATTCTGTTAAAAAGAATACATTGCAGTGACTCTGCTTATTGTCAGGAAGTTCACTGCCTAACATAAGGAGATAATCAGCAAGGTTATCAGTGCTGTTGTAGCAGGCTGTCAGCAAAACAAAAAGAGAAAAATGATGATAAAAATGTCGTCTGAGACATCAAAACCTTTTATCATCATTAACTGTGAAGTGATTGACATCTACATCCAA
Organism: Cacajao melanocephalus; assembly: GCA_963573385.1. Classification (NCBI taxonomy): domain Eukaryota; kingdom Metazoa; phylum Chordata; class Mammalia; order Primates; family Pitheciidae; genus Cacajao; species Cacajao melanocephalus. Next base: position 55,459 of record CAUYLG010008462.1, on the reverse strand, counting down.
GCCCACTCATTCCCGAATACACCTAATTTAAGTTAAATATGTTCATAGTGTGATGCTTGAGTCAATGAACCGGACATAGGCTGACCTTGGAAAGTTAACTTTCTGTAACTGAGATGTCCATTGGGTGCCATCCTACAGAAAATACCTGTGTAGAAGTAAACCTAAGCCTTCAAAAGGTTTATCTCTGCACAGTTTTACCTCAGGTTTGCCTTCCCAAACTTTCCTGCTCATTTTGCAGCTACACTGCTATAGAATGTGTCTAGAGGCCTACAAAATCTGAACTTCGATATTTGAGGAAAGAAAGAGTTAAATACTGTGTTAATCCATTCTTACACTGCTATAAAGAACTACCTGAGACAGGGGAATGCAGAAAGAAAAGAGGCTTAATTGGCTCACAGTTCTACATGTTGTATGGGAGACATGGCTGGGGAGGCCTCAGTGAACTTAAAATCATGGTGGAAGGGCTAAAGGGAAACAAGCACATCTGCACATGGTGGCAGGACAGAGAGGAAGGGAGAGTTAGGGGAAAAGTGCTACACACTTTTCAATCAGATCTCATTAGAACTCAGTCACTATCACTAGAACAGCAAGGTGCAAATCTGTCCCCATGATCCAGTCACCTTCCACCATGCCCCTCCTCCAATACTGAAGATCAGCTACCAACTGGATATTTATGAAGATGCCTATCAGTCAATGCCACAGACTGTGGGAATATTGTCTAGATTCATCTGTCCTGGAGTTTTTGAAAAGGGAAGGACTTGATGTGGGCAGTCAAAGACCTTAACTCATCTTTAAAACAAGATAATTTATCAAGATTTTAAATTCTAAAAATATTAACTCTACCACATTTTCTTATTTTGTTTTAAAAATAGTGAACTCTCTCAAAGTAATTTGGCTTTCACAACTATTACAGAGGTTTTATATGTGTTTGTTTTTAAAAACATTACTTCTTTACTTTTTTCCTGGAATGAGCTTCATTTTACTAAGTCTGTTTCATTTTACAAAACTTGTAACCAAAACTTTAATAGTCTTGACTTCTCTAAAACCTTTAAATTACATAGCCTTACATGATTACTATTCAGTCTCTACTTGGTTATTTATTTTTAGATCCTTGTGTGCAATTGGAAAATAGCAGAAAAATTGACATAGTCACATTCACAAAAATATGTCACTATGTTAGTATTACAAAAATATATAAATGGATCATGAACATTCAAATGCATATAATATAGATTTCTTAATAAAGAAAGCAGATGAAACCAGAAATTCCTATTGCTTAACACAACTGATTTTATTTCTTGCTCATGGGGTAGGGCAGACTAACTCTGTCCAAATACTCTATCAGAGACAGCAAGAATAATGAAGGCTTTACGTCAACACAGGACTTCTGAAGTTCCCTCAGGTATCAACATCTAAGCGGCAGTTGATAGATTTGCTCATGTAAGGGATTTATATGTCATCCTCTGGTATCTGTGGGAATTAGAGAACTCCCTGCAGACACCAAAACGCACAGATGCTCAAAGTCCCTCATATAATAAGATGGTTTAGTATTTGCATATAACCTATGCATATTCTCCTATATATTTTAAGTTCTCTTTAGCCTACGTATACTACCTAGAACAATGTAAATGCTATGTAAATAGTGGTTATACTGTAATTTTTTAGAGAATAAGGACAAGAATTAAAGAGTCTGTACATATTCAGTACAGATGCAACCATGTATTTTTTTTTGTTGTTCAAGTATTTTCAATCCATGGTTGATTGACTCCGTAGATGCAAAAGCCATGGGTATGGAGGGCCAACTATCTAACTAAACTGTTTCATTTCTGCCCTGGTTGCACTAGAATGCAATACTATGGCCACACCTAATGACAAGGAAGGCAGGAGAAAGGTGACAGGTTTAATGAGCAGCTAGTCCATGTCTGCCACAACAGTATGTTGAGAAGTAAAATAATACTACTTGGATTTTATTTATACATTGAATCTGTTGGTAAGTTGCTTAATCACAATTCATGTATATTTTTCCCTATTAACCATTATCTAGCTACTGTTATTTCTCTTCTCTTACATAGTCTATGTAGAAATTTTCCTTCTAATTCATCTTTAAATTGTTTTTGTCCTTAAATCTAGACATAAGACAAACTGAAATCAAAGTTTAAAATTTTGCCCCTTTTATTCAATATAGACAATGTCTTTAAGTTTTTGTAAAAAACCTAATTGGTCTGAATTAATGATTTAATAGCTTTATTGCTTAAATTATCTAAGACTAATAACAGATTTTTACTTTGCTTTTATTTATTTATTTTTTTTGGCAGAATTACAACCATACCACTATAAAACCTAACATGGTACAATTTTAATAAATTTCTTAAAATGTAAACAAAGCAACACTATCTACTAACGACAATATTTAATTTATAACCGCTTCTTCAGTTGAAATCAAGAGTTGCCAAAACCCCCACTCTCCTCCCTAAATCTGTTGATTGTGTATCATGGAAGCAGCAGAAATAGACCTTATTATAATCCACAGTGGAAATTGTAGCTTTGCCGTTGATTTAATGCATCAGAAAACAAGACTGTGGGCTTAAGGAAGATTCTACCTCTGTTCAGTAAAGCTGTGCATGCTAGATGCATGTGCATGTGTCCTGAGCAATAGGAATTGACCTAAGACCATGGAATATTAGCCTGATTTCCAGGTTTTAATTGAAAAGATTATTTGGCCAGCATGTAAAAGAAAAGTAGAGAAAGTAGGAGATATTATAAAAAATTTCTCTATGGGTTGTCATCAGCCTTAATCAAGGATACATAAAGAAGAAAACAACAAAAAAAATTAAGTGCTAATTTAAGTGCACATTTAATATGTTCCAAACACTAATCTAAATTAGTTTTGTGTATTTAACTCATTTATTCCTCATAACAAATTTGTAAAATAGATTGTGTAATTACTTCCATTTTGCAAGGGAATTGAGGCAGAAAATTTGTTAACTTGCCCAAGGTTAGAGAGTCATAATAACAAAATGATATCATTAAAAGAATACTGAAGAATCAAGGAAAGGGAACATCTACTTGAAGACTCAGGAAAAAAGAAAAAGCTGTCACTGAAAGCATTTTATCAAGCAAACCAGAAAAGCAATATTGGAAACAACTCAGTACCTCCATTAAAAGCTTGCTATGGAACAGGAAAAGTAAACCTGTCATTACTGTAAAAACTGAATTTGTCATGTGGAAGAAAATCTTGGTAAGCCATTTCCAGAAAAGTATGAAGAGATAAAATGATGTGAAAGCCATGGATAAAGAATAGATATTGAAGATCTAGTAAATAAATCCAGCTTAAGAATGAAAGATTCTCTCAAAGGATGGTAGAAGAGTAGGAAAATTAAAGCAAAATACATAAGCAGGTAGATAATAACAAAAATGTCCGATTCTAAAATGAGATAGTAGTGTGCAATTCAGAAGTCATTTTATTCATTGCAAATTAATAAAATCCAATCCTTAAATACATATATCCTGTAAGTAAAGAAAATGATTCTTTAAATCACTGCACAGAAAAGAAAATTATTACCAAAGTACTAAAAAATAAAACTAACCATTGTTTTTACCTCTGCTATACAAATTTCTAAAAGACAATCAAAGAAAATAGAGGATATAATATTTTGTATATATTCTAATTACACGCATGTTCTTTGTAGTATTAAATTATATCTGTAGTTTTAAAGTATTTCCTTATAAATATTTTAGAAATCGTGTTCTGAATTACACTTCCTGTGATTTAGTCATAACGTAATATAAAGATAGAAACAAAATTTAAACTGAACATTCAGTATTTATATAAAATGTGATGTTAATATAGAGGTCTGATATTATATATTTTTACATACTCATCCTTCAACAAACATTTTGTTGATCATGCTATTATCAGATATTTGACAGAAGTCTAAGGAAAGACTTAGCATTATGTAAAATTTGAATGAAAATATTAATGATCTATATTGCCATAAGAAAAGCAGACTTTATATATATATATATTTATACATATATAAATATATATATATAAATGTATATATATATAATATATATATACACACATATATAAATTTTATTGCATTTTAGGTTTTGGGGTACATGTGAAGAACATGCAAGATCGTTGCATAGGTACATACATGGCAATGTGGTTTGCTGTCTTCCTCCCTATCACCTGTATCTGGCACTTCTCCCGATGTTATCCCTCCCCAACTCCCCAACCCCTGCTGTCCTTCCCCTAGTTCCCCCCCAACAGACCTCAGTGTGTGATGCTCCCCTCCCTGTGTCCATGTGTTCTCATTGTTCAACACCCGCCTATGAGTGAGAACATGTAGTGATTGATTTTCTGTTCTTGTGTCAGTTTGCTGAGAATGATGGTTTCCAGGTTCATCTGTGTCCCTACAAAGGACACAAACTCATCATTTTTTATGGCTGCATAATATGCCATGGTGTATATGTGCCACATTTTCCCTGTCTAGTCTATCATCGATGGGCATTTGCATTGGTTCCAAGTCTTTGCTATTGTAAACAGTGCTGCAGTGAACATTCATGTTCATGTGTCCTTATAATAGAACTATTTATAATCCTTTGGATATACCCACTAATGGGATTGCTGGGTCAAATGGAATTTCTATTTCTAGGACCTTGAGGAATTGCCACACTGTCTTCCACAATGGTTGAACTAATTTACACTCCACCAACAGTGTAAAAGCATTTGTATTTTTCCACACCCTCTCCAGCATCTGTTGTCCCAGATTTTCTAATGATCACCGTTCTAACTGGCGTGAGATGGTATCTCAATGTGGTTCTGATTTGCATTTCTCTAATGACCAATGATGATGAGCTTTTTTTCATCTGTGTGTTGGCTGCAAAAATGTCTTCTTTAAAAAACCACCTTAAACTTCACATGGAACCCAAAAGGAGCCCGCATAGCCAATACAATCCTAAGCAAAAAGAACAAAGCTGGAGGCATCAGGCTACCTGACTTCAAACTATACTACAAGGTTACAGTAATCAAAACTGAATGATACTGGTAGGGAAACAGAGATATAGACCAATGGAACACAACGGAGGACTTGGAAGTAACACCACACATCTACAACCATCTGATCTTTGACAAACCTGACAAAAACAAGCAATGGGGAAAGGATACCCTATTTAATAAATGGTGTTGGGAAAACTGGCTCGCCATATGCAGAAAGCTGAAACTGGACCCCTTCCTTCACCATATGCAAAAATTAATTCCAGATGGATTAAAGATTTAAACATAAGACCTAACACCATAAAAACCTAGAAGAAAACCTAGGCAATACCATTCAGAACATAGGCGTAGGCAAAAACTTCATGACTAAAACAACAAAAGCAATGGCAACAAAAGCCAAACTAGGCAAATGGGAACTAATTGAACTTAAGAGCTTCTGCACAACAAAAGAAACAATCATTAGAGTGAACCAGCAACCAACAGAATAGAAAACAATTTTTGCAATCCATCCATCTGACAAAGGGCTAATATCTAGAATCTACAAAGAACATAAACAAATGTACAAGAAAAAAAACAAACAACCCCTTCAAAAAGTGGGCAAAGGATATGAACAGATGCCATGATTTATTTTTAAGCCTTAATACAGGTTGAATGTTCTGTCCATCTCTATTCAGGACCCTAAGGGTTTGTATTCACATAATACGTATGTTCTTTGACTCAAGTAGATCTCAAATGATAAGGTTTAAAATTGCATACCAAATTTTTTTTTATTTCATTTTCCTAAATAGCTTCAACCTCTTTATTTACTGCTCTGAGTACCACCACCCTTTCTATTCAGATTGACCCAGATATGTGACATTAATTTACCTAGATATTTTTAATTCAAGACAATGCAGTCTGATACCTGCCTTGTTCTTCTTAGATTTGACCGAATAGGCTCTCTCAAAATCTTTCTTCTACAAAAAATACAGATGTAGGCAGATACCCACTCTGACATATTTATATCCATACATCTCCATTTTATACAAATAAAGAACAGAATAATTGTTAGTCTTCAGATAAAGACTTGCAATTTTTCTCAATCACATCTACTGACAATAAAACAATTGAGAATTTTTCTGTATTTAACATCCCTTAAACTGACAAAGCCTTTCTTTCTCTTTTTGTAATATGTGGGGTGGGGAAGAGGGTGGTGGTTGAAAAGTGTACAATCACCATTTAAACAAGTTAAATATGACAGTCCACCTACTTCAATACCTGGTAATTAATAAATATTAAAATAAATATTAAAACATTAGTTTATTTCCTGGTAACTACAGTGCCAACTGCACATATTGATTTAACATTAAACCCATAATTTATAGTAAATCTTTTACTGTGGTATGGTTTATAATATTTTTAATTATATAAGCAATATCTTTGTGTAAGTTTTTTTAAAACTGAAAGTTAGAAAAGTATTAAAATATTTAAGACTTTCACTCAAAGATAACCACTGCAGGCCTGATAAATTTAATCAGTCTCCTAAGTATATAGTAAATATATATTAATTATTAGATAAGGTAGAGATATAAATCTGGGCTGCTATATGAACAATTGCTATGTATGGTTCATAATTTTAAAATATGTCTAATGACTAATATATAGCTTTAAAATATGTCTGATGACTAACATCTAGTGATTGAGAATATTCTGGCATGTGATTGAATATAATAATATTATTTTAATGGCCAAATTCAGGTTATCTCTGATTTTAGCTCTTAGATATACTGTAATGAACATATTTATGTGTATAAAATTTTGTTTGCTGCTCTAGCTATTTCTTTAGAATAGAGTCACATAATTATTTGGCAAAGGAGCATGAACTTTTTAAAATAACTTAATATGTTGCAGTGTTGTTTTTCAAAAATCCAGAGCCAGTTTATGCTCCTACCAGTAATATATAAGAGGGACAGTCCATTTCACCCTGAACAGAGCAATAATTATGAAAGTAGTGGTAAAAAAAAAAAATAATTAAATTGTAATAATCATAGTACTACTGAATATCAAATTCTATTACTTGCCATAGGCAAATTTTTATTTAATCCTTACTGCACCTCTATTAAGTAAATTCTGTTATTATCTCGACTTTACAGATAAGGAAAGTGAAATACAAAGAATTAGATAATGTGGTAATAGTTGTAGGTGGAGATTCAGGTTATATACCTAGATAGGATGGGCTACACAGCAAGCACTCAGATTCAACCACTTGAAGCTATCCACCTGAGTATTAACTCTAGTAATACCTGAATTTTCACTTTGACCAGTCTAATAGATAAAAATTTAATGCCACTGATTTACATACTTTGTTAATACTGAAAGGCACATATTTTTGTGTGTATTATTCCATTGTATGTGTTTTGTGAAATTTCACTACCTATTTTCTGCCTTTGTGTTTATTAGACTACTGAGTTATTTTCGTTAATTTGTAAGATACCTTTAAATAGAAAGGATATTGATTGGTTATTTCATTTTCTTCCACTTGGCTATTTGCAGAGATTGGGAGACAGCCAAACTAACTTTTTTCACAAGAAATAATAAGGAGGCTATCTCCCTTTGACTTGCCTATGGAGCATACCTTTCACTTATTTAGGTGCCAGACTGGAAGTTATAGATTATTTTCTCTGTATTGCATTACATTTTTTCTGTCCCACAAAAATATTTTTTGATAAATTGGGAGAGGCCAGTATTCAAATTAGATGCTACTGATAGTTTAATTTTAATGACTTTTTACATAGAACGTCCTTTTTGTCTTTTTGGAGTTTTAATTTTTCTCTATTGTAATATGTAGAATATATTTCTTAATTTCCTTAAGCATAGACTCTGGTTTAGCAGACTGTATTTTGTCTGTTTTCTTTTTACAAATTTTGATGTGAAATAATTGGCTTTCTGAGTTCATGTAGGCAGCAGGTCTTTCTAATCAAAATGTTATGAAATATGCTTAGTAAGGTTAGTAAGACTTTTGAAAATATAGAAAAATATTAAAAAGGAACTTAATTATATATTCAATATCTCACAAAAAAATTCATTCAGGAGGATGTTCTTCATAGCAACAATATAAACCAGATTAATTTCATCTTCCCAGTTTCCATAATTGAATAAATTATAATTAGAGTTTAAGGCACATTTGGCTATTGTGATGCTTCTAAAATATGTCTAAAAATTCTTTGACACTTGCCCCATTGAAACATAGAGTCTAATTCATCTCCTGCTGAATATGAATCATATTTAGTGACTCCCTTCTAATGAACAGAATGTGGTAGAAGTGATGCTATGTGACTTCTGAGACTAGGTCATAACAAAGATATAGTTTCTAACTAGAGCTAGCGCTTTCTCTCTCTCCTTCTCTTACTCTTTTATTTCTCTTTAAGATATTTGACTTTAGAGTACAGTCACTGTGTTTCATAGAACCCCAAGCTATATGACACCTGAGATCCAAGTAGAGATGTATCTCCACCAGTGGCCAACACCAATTTGCAAGTTCTGTGAGTGAGCCATTTACCCTGAAGTGGACTCTAGGCCCAGTCAAGTCTTCAGAAGAATGCAGACCCAGACTGTATCAAATTGCAATTTCCCTAGAGACCCCCAAGGCAGAACTCCCTAGCCAAGCCTTTTCTAAATTCCTGACTCAGAACATTCAAGAAAGATAGTAAATGATTATTGTTGTTAAAATGGACTAAATTTTTAGAGATCAGTGGTACACCATTAGATAAATAGCATAGCTTTCTAAAAAAAGAAAAAAGGTTATTTTCTAGAAAATTACCTAGGAAAATAGGAATTTAATCTTTCCCATTCTCTAGGAAATTACCTAGAAAATTCAAGACAAAGAAGTATAGCAATATATTGAAGGTAAAATCATACAGGAAGAGTAGAGAAAATATACAAATTACTAATTGAAGCATGGCCAATTTTTTAAATAACTTTAACATTATTTTTATTCAGTAACTAATGACTATGTAAAATGGAATGCTATTAACTTTGGTTCTTCTGATTATATCAGAAAATAAAGAAGAGGGTAAAAAAACTGGCAGTTTTCCCTGCTTTTCCCATATTTTGTGGAAGGAAAGTCAATAAATATGTAGACAGTGAATACAAAAGCTGCCTACATATTACAAATGGCATGTCTTTTTTTTTTCATTCCAAATGTTTTTACTAGAGTCTTAAACAATGGTTTGAGTAATGCACAGTGTGAATTACTTTGAGTTTAAATGGAATAACCAAAAGAAGAGATGTAGAATATATGGAAATAGCTACCCACCTGACTAGGTGTATATAATAATGGGACACTCCGATGACCTATTATACCGTAAATTATTTGAGAAGAGAATATATTGAGAAGCACCTGAAATTTTAAGGACCCTAAATTCACTGAAGAAGAAAAACGCTGAGGTAAATTTGAAAAACTATAAGGGGAACTAACAGATGATTGAGTATAAAATTGGAAGATGTGATTATTTTGAGAATGTGTAGTAATTTTTCTACAGAAAAAGAGTAATGCAAATGAGACATACACAGTGTCAGCATCTGAACAATCAGCTGTAAGTGAAGAATTTATTATTTGGTGCCAAAATAACCTAGAGATAATTTAGCAGAATAACATTTTTACATCCCAAAATATGTTTAGAATTTAAGTTATTAGAAACAGTTTTAAATGTCTTTATTGCTCACTGGCAAAGTCAAAAACATGATTGAGTGAACCTAAAAAACTCAAATGCCTTGGCTATGATGACAGAGCTTATAGCAAACCAATGTTCCCATTAAAATCAAGAAAAGACAGATAAAACAACAAGCATATGTTGGTGTATGTGTGTGCGTTCAAAAACATCAGAGAACTGCCAGGATATCCAGGACTTGACATGTGAAGATCCTGGTGAAAAACGAATCAAAGAAAGGTGAGCTTACATACTAGGTGATCCTAAGGTGTTTGCCAATTCTGGTTGAGACTTCAGGTTCAGGGTTGATGCTATGGTACAGAGAAGCCAAAAGAACTTTTAGGAATCTTCTGGAGATAAGGAGACAACGAATTGGAGTTTGAGGCCATGAAGGAAACCAGGATTAAGGGACCGAGATTCCTGAGAGTAGGGAAGCACCAAGAAGTAAATTCCAATACAATGTATTGTTCCGTTCAGGGTTTTATCAAATTTATAAACTGCACTGGGTGAAAAACTAAGAGCCAGTCAAAAAGCAACTGAAACACAAAATAAAGTCCTCAGTTGGCTCATGGTTGTAAGGCTATGAAAATTAAAGTATAGGGTCTGTTAGGAATAATGGACTTTGGAAAACACTAGATGAGCACAGTTGGGACATCTAGAGAGTCACACTCTAGGAACAGGGTCTTCAAGAGAATGTAACCAGACTCGTCAGTCTCCAACAGGATACAAGTGATTTGCCCAATTTTAAGTATTTATCAGAGGATAGGATGAATATAGACAAAAATATTATCTAGTATCTCCCCAGTATTTATACACACTGCCTGTTATTCAGTAAGATTGCCAGGCATCCAAAAGAAACTAGACCTAGAAAAAAAAATCAACACATATACACATGATTCAGGTGTTGGAATTATCATTCAGTCTTTAAAATAACTGTGACACATATAACTAAAAAGTAGATGTGAGATTGCAAATACAACATTAAATGTAATATATTGCAAAGGATCAAATAGAAACCCTAGAACTAAAAACAAAAGTTACAATAACTGAAATTAACAACTCAAGAGATGTATTTCATAGAAGAATGGGCATAGTTGAAGAGAAGATGTGTGAATTGAAAGTCACTAGTGTCTGTCTTCCAATATCAAGAAAATAGAAAATATCCAAGCTTAAGTGCAAAGAAATCAAGGAGAGAGAGAGAGCAAAATGAGTAAAGACAGGAGAATAGGACACAATGAAAAAATAACGTCTAACACCTGTGAAATTAGGAGACTTCAAATGTGAGAAAATAGAGAAAAAATAATAAAAGCAATATATAAAGAGAAAATTGCAGGAAAGGTTCCAAAACAGATGAAAAACATCACACCACTGAACAAGTGTTTGAACCCCAATCAGATTGAGTACAAAGATTATTACTCAGACATGTCATAGTAAAACGAGTGAAATCCAAAGAGAACTTCTTAAATGCAGTCAAAAGAGGCAGAAAAAAATGAAGGCACTTTTGTTTAAGAGAGGGAAAATAAAATTGGCATCTGAAGTCTCAATGTTAGCATTGAAAGTTAAAAGACAATGATATTGATAGCTTTAACATGTTTGAAGAAGAACAGTTTGAGTATTTCTTATCCAAAAATTCCAAAATGCTTATGGCCAGAAGTATTTGGATTTGGGGAGAAGGGGGGTAAAGACTGGGGGATTTGGAATATTTGCATTATATTTATCATTTGAGCATCCATAATCCAAAAATCTGAAATCCAAAATGATCCAATGAGCATTTACTTTGAGTGTCATGTCAGGACTCACAAAGATCAGATTTTAGAGCATTTCAGATTTTAGATTTTTAGATTAGGGATGTTCAATCTTTAGTAACCCACCTAAAATTGTATTCCAGCAAAAATATCTTTCAGAAATGAATACAAAATAAATTTCTAGATAAAGAAAATCCAAGATAGTTTGTTGGTAACATACCCACACTAAAACAAATACTAATGATTTCTGGCAGATGAATATGCAAAGGTTCAAGATGACCAAGACAGCACTGAAGAAGGAAAAACTCCCATAGATAACTTTTATTACCAGATATAAGACTTTTAATAAAGCTACCAAAATCAGCAGCATACTATATTGGCATAAATATTGACAAGAAGACTTTATTAATGGAACTGAATTGGTAATCCAGAAATAAATCCACACATCTATAGTTTGATTAATGATAATCACTCTACAATAAAGAGTAGGGAAAAGGTTGTTTTGGTAAACAATGCTAGTTTAACTGGATATCTATATGGATGGAAAAGATGAGTGTTGACCCCTAATCTCACACCACATATTTTAATGTGAAAGGTAAACCATCAAGAACTTAAACTATGATGTAGAAAAACATTTTCATAATTATAGACAGAAAAATATTTTAAATGGGATACAAACTTTAACCACAAATTGGACTTCATTATTATTAAGAACATTTTTTCATTTTTTAAATGCCATTAAGAATATGAAAAAATAAGTCATTTATTTGGAATAGATATTTGCAATGCCTGTCTATAAATGAATCATATGTAGAATATGTCATTGGAATACAATTCTTCATGGATATCTTGAATTTCTGTACATCTTGCAAGTGAGGTACTAGCTGCTCTTTTTTTCTGGGCAACCTTTTCACAATGTCAGTATAAAAAATAGCCATGAAAGATACAGATAGTGTATATCTCTCTGGAATAAAGAACTTACTGTCCAGTATAATTAGCATAATACCTTCCTCTAGAACAAAGAGCAGGCATGTTTATTGCCCTTTATAAACTATTTTGGTTCCTTAATCTCTGAAGTTTTGTTTCCTAATGCAGCACACTGAATCTGCAGGTATCTACCTGGGTATATGCATATCACTCCCAGGGTATATGGGGCAAAAGTTAAATATACTGATGCTCATGATGCTTGTTCTGCCATGAGTAATAAGCTCTTCTGATCTTATTATTATAAGATCATCTGCCATGAGTAGTAAGATCTTATTACTTCTGATCTCTCTGACTCAGGTATATTATGACTTCTAGCATTCCACGAAATGATGACAGACTTACTTTGTACCTCTAAAATAGGGCAAGTCTCAGATCCTTCACAGTCCTTGATGTAAACAGACAACTCCAACATGGCAAAAAGAAATAGTTAACCCAATATAAAAATGGACAAAAGACTTCAAAAAACATTTCATGAGGAAAAGAATATACAAATAAGCATATGAAAATTTGTCAACATCATTACTAATCTGGAAATCTAAGTCACAATGAGATATCACTCATTCTCCAGAACAGCTAATAAAAATATTGATCATAACAATTATTCATGAGAATATGGAACAGTTGAAGTTCCATACAGTCCTGGAAAAGGAGAAAAAATTATATGTATATAAACATACACAAACATATGTATTAGAAAACTATTAATCACTAAGCTGAACTTATGCATGTCTGTTTAACAAGTATTTTAGTGGGGGGTGGGCAGTGAGTAAAATGGTATAATGTGGTGTGGTGTATGAAAACTTATGTAATAGAATGTTCATCGCGGTGCTGTTGTTAATAGCCCCAAACTAGAACAACTCCATCCAATATTTATCAACACCAAAAACATAAACAATTTATTTATTCAATAGAATACTACACAGTAGTGAGAACGAACAAACTTTATACAGGCTCATGGATGAATCCCACAACATGCTTACTTTAAAAAAGCTATTCACAAAATAATAAATAAATTAAATTTGCAGTTTATTTAATATGAACTTAATTCATATTAAATATAAATTCATTTAATTTATTTAATATGAATTTAATTTATTTAATATTTATTTTGTTTAATATGAAGTTCAAACACAAGCAGCCTAATCTGTGGTTATTGGGATCTGATAAGCATTCCTTTGGGGATGTAACAACCAAGAAGGAGACCCAAGCAGATGATTGCCAGTAACATTTGATTTCTTGATCTGGTAATTGATTACCTAGGGTTTTCAGTTTATGATGATCAACTAACCTGTCACTTAGGATTTGTGCAACTTTATACTATGTACATTTTACATTAATAAAAAATTATTTAAATTTTTTAATTGGATTTAATTGAAGAAGACGTGGGAAGCCACACAATATGGCAGACCTCGGCAGTTTGTAGTCAAGCTCCTTTAGTGCCCAATGTCTATTTCACTCCTCCTTCACTCTCAAGTGGAGTTTTCCAGGCTCCTGTCAGAAGTCATCTTAAATCTTAGTTGTCAAATCCATGAACCTTTTTTAATCACCTCTTTCTTGACATCTAATTTTATTTAACCTCTGTTTTATTAAAAGTTTTAGCTCTTTTTAACTTCCCAGTAGGCTAGTCACTCTATCTTCTACTGTTTGAACTATTCCAAGTTACTCTTCAGGATTTCCTTCTTCCATGTGCCTCTATATTTTGATCCATGGATTTTATTTTCCCTTCTTTTTAAATCTTTCTGTATCTTTTTCTGCCTGTTTATTTACTGCTATGGCTTAACCTACTTATATAATAAAAACCTGTAAGAACATTAATACTGAGCCAGTTTTTCTTCAAGAGTTCCAAACTCTAATTTCATTGTTCCGTAGGAATCTCATCTGAATAAATTCCAAAGTTAACTTTTCATGTCCCCAGACCTGCTATAGTTTTCATATTCTCTGCCTTTGTTAATCTATCATCATGTAATGGTTCAAACCAGAACCCTGGTATTATCCTGGATTTTTTTTGTTTGTATTTGATTTGTTGGTTTGCTCTTTATCTCATTTTCTCTCCACTATAACGTGGTTACATTGATTCTCCTCTTCATATTTGTTTGTGTGTGTATACATATGTATATCTTGCATATGTCCATGACACTTGCCATCCATGACACTTCTACCTTAGTTCAGACTCTCATTATTTCTTATAAAGGCATTTTGATTAGAAAACAACTGGGTCACCCTGGATCCAGTTTTAACACCCAAGACTCAGTCCTACAACAAAATTGCGATAGAATTGTTCATTTCGTCTGAGTCTTTACTAACCTGTACATACTTCTGTCTTAGAACCTGCAACACTTGTAAAATATCCTTGAATTTGCTTATACATTTATCTGACTGTTGTATACTTAAACTAGAAGCTTATTTTATCAACCTCGGAAGCCACTGTGCTTGTAGCATTTTAGATGTTAAGCATATGGCTATTGAATGGGTATCTCTGTGATGTTTAGCTGTTTGTATTTTTGTGTTTATTAATCAGTCTCCCTTATCAGACTAAGCTCATTGAGAGGCAGGTCAATGTGCTTAATCTAATACTCAATAAATGTTTGCTTAATGAATAAATGCCATGTAGTGGAATTAAGTTTGGCTGAAATAAACTTTGATTAGGAACTTGTAAAGGACTAAAAGATTAATAAAAGAGCTTTAAGGTAGCTCAAAGGAAGAGAATCATATAAAGATTGAATGGAATAATTGTGAGATAGTTAATTCATTTTAGAAAAAGGAAAGATTTATTTCTTATCCTTTTTTTAAAGATGAAAAAGCTTATTTGGGAAAATTCTATTCATATACTTTTCCAGACATGAACAGACTGAAGAATTACCAATTAAATAGTTCTCAAACTTATGGTATTTTAGAACAAGACATAAAAATAAGCCTACATATATCAGTGGCATCAGATCCAGGTGTTTCATAAGGTGGGGCAGAAAAATAAAGATTAGTGGATCACATGTCTAGCCAAGCAAGGTAGTAAAAAAAGTAAGGGATGGGTACAAAGAACATTTATATTAAATAAGCTGGTAGGGGAAACACCAACATTGTCCCTAGAAAGGATAATACCTGATGAATTAATTGGAATATATTGAGAGGCGAATTAGAAAATAATATAGAGAGAAGATAGATACACGGTTTAAAATTATTTAGATACTCATAAGTGTTTGGCAATGTACAATACCAAAGACCCCAAAACCTAATCACTTTTTCATGAAAAAAAAAATTGGCTTACAAAATAGAAAATAAAGTGTGTAGAAAATACAGGTACTTCTCTGGGTAAAAATAGTTCTTGGGAAGATCTGTTCTAGGTACCTAATTTATAAACATTTGAATACCTTTAAGTTTGAAGTTGAATTAAACCTTCATGGGTATTGAATGTATAAGGAAAGGAGAAGAAAAACAAGATTTCTTTATTTATGTAAGTATGAAGAAAGATGCTTTTAATAATCTAAGAGTTATGTGTCTTTAATATTTTAGTGAACCAAGGGAGATGCTGGGATTTTGAAAGCAATTTCTTATGGTTATTATTTTTGTGAGAATTGGTGACATATTGCTGGAGTTGGAGTTTCTAATTAGCTGCTAAGAAGCATATGCTATAAAATAATTTAAAAATACATATTCATATGCACATTTTTCTGCAAGTGTTTTACATTTCTGTACAGGAGTGTCTTGCTTTTTAAATAGTTTTCTGCTTTTGGAGGCTCTGATTAGTTATCTTTTCTTTGTTTTTACATTCTATTTTATTTACAACAGAAAACTGTACTGATATTGAATTGCAATCTACTTTCTTTCGTTTGATTTTTTTATATGGTTCAATTTGAAGATTATATTACAAGATGTCAGCAGGATACAAAATGACAAAAAAGTGATTGTAATTAATATGTTAATAATCTGTCACATTGTTCAGGTTCTAAGTGTTGTATTTAATTCTACATCATTATTTTAAGCTCTAATTTTGTTTATCAAAAAAATGGCTACTAAGACTTAAGAGTCATTAATATGAAAATATGTCTGCACAATCTCTTTGTCAAAGGTAGAGAAGGATGACTCTGGATTGCTCATCATTATAACATTTAAAGAATGTGACTACTATAGCAGAATGAATAGAGAAAATATTATTCAGATATAAACAAATACTATTACTCAATCATTAAAAGTTCAATTTACCCATCACTAGCTCCTGATTCTTCAGCCTTTGTAGAAGAATAACTGAGGAGGGCAAGACAGTGTTAAAGAGGACCCTGTGTTTCTGGATGATTTTTGGGAGAACAATTCTTAACACAAACACTTCATTTCAGAATTTAGCAAGTCAGATCTCTATATTTTTTCTTTATCTAAGTGTCATGTCGAAAAGTAGCAGATTTTGAAGCTTGTAATATTTTCCCTTGAATCAAATTTAATAAAGTTAATGGCAATATAATTCAATACAATTTGCTTTTTCTCTATGCTTAAGTAACATGAATTCCCAAAACAGCATGTGGAATAAAAATTATTATAGTTTAGATCATTTATCATTATGGTAGAAGATAAAAAAGACACAGTGTTAAAGGGGAGAAAAATTGCTAACTGAATACAGTAAACCTAGGTTTGAATTCTGGCTTTACCAGTAATTAGCAATATTCCTTGTTAGTTATTTAACTTTCCTGAGTGTCATTTTCTTCATAGGAAAAACATAGATGGAAGACTGTCCCTTGCATACTTATTACAATGAGTGCAAACACCTAGTACGATATCTAAAACCTAGAAATTGCTTCAAGTGGCCACATTCACTATTGTTATTGATGCTGGAGTAACCAGCCCCCAGATGGCCTCCAGTGAGCCACCTCTGGGTAATTATGCCTTGGTATAATCCTCTCCTCCTGAGCATAAGCTAGACAAAGTGGCTAACATCTAATGAATAGACTATGGAAGAAGTAATGGTGAATCACTTCCATGATTAAGTTGTAAACGACTGCAGGTTGCAGTGCAGACAGTCTTTATGTCTCTCTCATCAGTCACTGTGGAGGAAGTCAGATGACATGTCATGAGGGCATCTAGCCAACATATGAAAAGAGCCCACGTGGTCAGGACCACATCTCTGTTCAACAGATAGCAGGATCCAAAGCTTTCCAACACTTCCTGATTCGGCTTTGAAACAGAGCCTTCCCTAGTCGAGCCTTTCGACAGTTCCAGCCAACAGTTTGAAACCTCACAAAAATCTGATCTTGAACAACCCAGTATCCATGACTTCTGTTTTAAGATGTTGATTTGTTACATAGAAATGGCTAACTTAATATTATTCTTGAAGTTGTTTACAAAGTGCAATTGAAAAATCATATTTTAAAGAGTTTTTCCAAGATTTTTCAAGTATTGAAACTTATTCACATGTATATATAAAATATTTAATTTTCTACTTTTTACAAAGGGATCCATGAGTAATTTAATGGCGTATTTTTTAAAAATCTCTATTTCTCCACAGCTAAAATAGATTTTGGTAAAAATCACTTCACTATTAGGATGACTAGCAAAATAAAGTAGGACAAGGCCAGAGGGATTATGTGAAAATAGTCAAAGTAGTTTCAGAGGGAAATTCTACCTCTGCAGAAGACATTTCCCTTGCAGCAATAAATGACATGATGTAATGAATGGAATCATTCATACATAGTTTGATTCTCATTTCTTAACATTGACCGTCCAAGGTTGTTTGATCAAAATAAAACATACTAAAACTTTAAACAATGAAACAAGAGGGGCAGATGCTTTATCACATTTATGTATGTTGTGATATTCACATGAAGGAAGTAAGAGAGGTAACAATTACTATGGTTTGTTAGGGCAACTGTTAAGAATTAAGCTACATGTGGGTGAATAGTGAAAGATGGGTTGCATGAGAAAGTCTGAACCAGATTATGAAAGGTAGTTTTTAATGGGTAATTTCAACTGTAATAAGAAACTATTTTAGAATTTTGACCAATAAAGTACTGTGATGATAATGATGTTTTGTTAACATTCCATTAATACAGTATAGGATGGTAGATGTCTAGCAGAGCACAGTAAATTCCTCAGTGACACTTGTATCTCCTGTGAATAGTCTGTGTTTCTGGTTGGGCATGCAGTGGACCATACATTCTTGCTTTATGTTATTAAAATTCATGACATCTAACAGTCTATGAGCAAACATCAAAGGAAATGGTAGTCCTTTCTGGTGTCAACATTGATTATTTTCTTGTTCATTGTGTCATAAAATTACGTTTATATCTTTTACCTTACTTTAGGTGATGAAGTTTATGGAAGATTGTGTGTGTGTGTGTGTGTGTGTGTGTGTGTGTGTGTGTAATAATACAGGATAGTCATATTCAACATAGGAAGAAAGACTTTGTATTCAAACAGACCTGGATACAAACTTGCCTGTGCCATTTACCAGCTTTTAAGTTATTTACACCAGACCTTTATTTATTCAGGTGCTGAGGTGATTATATCTACCTTAAAAGATTTTTGTGAGAAGAGTCTGGGCCACAATGGGTACCCCATGAATGTTGCAGTTATCCTTTAGTAAATGAGGCAAACTGCTTCCCAATTAATTACGTTCTTTACAATCAAGACATAATTAAAAGGAAAAGAAATCTCATAATCAGGGATTTACGTCCCTTACCTTTTTTTGAGTCAACATTTCTAATACATTTTTAAGTGTTTCTGTTTGCTGGAAGAAATTTCCAAGGCTACAGTGAAGTTATTATACAAATTTATTTTCTTAGAATCTGTAAAAATTATGAAGCATAAGTGCTTTATTCATTGCTCTACTTACAAACCACACACACGCATGCGCGCGCACACACACACACACACACGTATTTCACAAGACATTTAGGTTATGGTTTCCGTCCAAGTCATGTATCCTAGAAAGAAAACATTCCTCAGAACATTTGAAATTCTTAACCACGTTGCCAACAGAATAGTCTGCCAACTCCTAAGTGAAAACCCAGGCCTTCCAAATATTTGTTTACTAAATAAAAATAAGACAAGATATTTTGCTGCACCTACACTGAAATAATTTAAATATGAATTTTAGTTACATAATATGTGGAATAAATCACAGACGATTGTAAAGCATATCTGTCATTAAAAAAAGAAATATCCTTTAATTTTCATTTCCATTTTTATCTTGCTATTTCAGTTCTACCACTCTAAATGCAAACTAAAGAAAGCAGATAAGGAAGACACTTAGGTTGCATCATATCCTTTTGCAAGATCCTGAAGTACGTTTTAAAATTTGCTGTGTGAACACTAGGCCATGCATGAATCTTCTGATTTTACTAATATATGCCATATACATGTCTATTTTAAAGTCCACTACATCAAAATGTCTTGATAAACTGGCTCAGCTAATCCTCACTAATTTTGACTACACAAATAATTATCGAATTTGTGATTCTGCATATTATTTTTAAAATTCATACATTAAGGACAATTTATGAAGGAAAAATTTACATGTATTACATTGCTTCTTAGAATACCAACATGAGCTCAAGTTACTGTTCTGAAATGAGAATTACAGAAAGGCAAACACATTTGTCTTTTCTTATTAGCATCAATAGCTTTTATTGTGTTGGGAAATCTTATTTAAAATAAATAACTCTTTGTCAGAAATTCCTGAGTTGTTGATTTGAAGCTCTGGGCAATCACTCTGTCGGCCAACACAATAAATTAATGCCAACTGTTCCACTGTCAAATATAAGGTACAAAGTATGCTAAAAAAGAAATATATTTATATGTACACAGACATATATATATAATTTTTATATGTCTATGAATTTTTATACATATATGTGAAACCTACTCTAAAAAATACATGATTGTATTAAGTTACTAAAGTTATGATTTTTTTAAATATTTGTGTACATATTTTGGTCTAGTTTTACTATTATATATCTTTATGAAAAAAATGCATGTTGGGGAGAGTATGGAAAGATAGTTGCTTTGGAGAAAAACTAAAAATAACTCTAAATCATTAATAAAAAACCACCTTTTTTTTTTTTCATTTTTTGGGGCAAAACAGGCTCTTCGAGAGAAAAACTTCACTTAGGGAAGAAAGGGAAATCATCAGGGTATCTGAATATGTCATGATAAAATTATGCTTTTTTACTATGCTTGCTGTTGTTCATGTATTAATGTTTTATAAAAAAAAATTTTGTTTATAAGTTTTTAATCTCTGTGCAAACACTTGAGTATAATGAATTGTTTTATTTGCTTTTTGCTTTGTTTTCTAAAAACAGGAAATTATTTATATCTAGGCCATCAAGTCTCTAATTTAAAAAAATGAATTATCAGATGGCAATGAACTGAAAATAGCAACATTTGGGAAACAACTAAAATTCTATCTTCCCTCAACTTTTAAATTCTATCACTAATTTAATCTGTTCCTCCTTGCAGAAAACAAGCAGTTTCCTTGAATTGAGGTTAGTTGCTTCTATGTATGTAAATATATCCAGATGCAGAGAAACATGTTGCATGGGTTTACTCTGAGGGCCATGTACGCACCCACTCTAGCAACTAAATACACAACTATAACATTGATTTCTGGTTTATTCTCTCTTGCCACTTCCTTCATGTTGGAATTTGTATATCCCTTCTGTGATGGTCTCTATTCTAGTCCTCAAGAGCTAGAAATTCAAACCCAAGTATTCTCCAACTTTTGTTCTCCTTTAGGAAGTGGAAATGAACCAGAAAACCTATCTAAGTCTATTTATGTCCCCAAATGAGTCTGACCACCATCCAGACCTTTAGACTCCCTTCTTCCACAGCCTAAAAATACTTTCCCAATATTTTCCTGGGGGCATATAGTCATGATTGGTTTTAATAAGTATAGGGAGGAGGTTCATCAATGTGATTAGGATATCTTTTTTTGCTAATTGTTGCTAATCAAAATAAGGCTCCTCCCTTCCCATAGAGACAGGAAGACAAGGACTCTATCTTGCTTGATGATTACATTTCAAAGAATGGCTCTCACATCCCAGATAAAGACATTCCTAGGTTGGGCTGTAAAACTGGCAAGAGTCTAGGATAACATTTACATCTGAAAAGAACAAGGAAAGAGTTTATATTTGAAAGTTTCCTATAGTAAATGCTTTAAGAAAAGGGAAGTCTGGAGCTTATGGTCAGGAAAAAATCCTGTCTAAAGTTTAGTCAAGCTGTAGGGAAAATTAAGGCTATCTAAGATACAAGCCACAAAATAAATCTTAAATTCAATTTCTATGTAAGTTACCCTTTATTTATGCTTTAATCAGAGCTATTTCTTTAGTATAGGATCAGAAATTTTTTCAATGTAAAATAAAAAAAGTTTCTGGCGTCCAAATATGTATACGGAAAAAGCAGGAATTTTGTGAACAAAATACACTAATTGTTTTGTTAATTATTCTTCTCATATGCAATTGTGCAAGCCTGTACTGGCTTTTAACTTTAAGAAGGCTTCAAAAGGCTGATAGGAAACAGAGGACTTTCTCCACAGCATGCAGGTAAAGGCTGACCTTGAGCTTGCAGCTGGAAAGCTATTTAGAAAGGCCATGCCTTTTCCAGTTCTGCATCTTTGCATCACAGTAAGCTCAATGTCCTTCTTCCAAAAGAGCCAACCCATCTCCTTGTTATGAGCCAACCCTCATGTATAAAAGCATTGTATCATTGGTGTAAGAGTAAGTCTTCAAGCACTTTTCTTGTAGGATAAGCTCACATGAGCAAAGTGCTTGAAGGATATAGCAGAATACATATGGAAACTAGAATCTAGATGTGCTGGTACAAGCAAATGCACGAAACATTTTATAAACTTTTATACCATTTCTTACTAATTATTCATTATTCATTTAAGCACAAAATTTGCAGAGAAAAGCTAATAAAGTACCTTCTATTGTGAAAACAATGTGAACTATTTATATATGAAATTTATATGGACAGTCTTTAAAAATCATAACCTTGAAAGTTCTAATCAAAATCCAAGTTAAGTTTTCCTGTTTTTGGAAATAATGTGAGATGCTCTTTACATGGAATTTGGTGATTTAGGGGTTATGACCAACAGTAATATAATAATGTAATAATTATTGTTGGTCATAACCCCTAAGTTCAAAAACTTGATTTCAAATGATTATATCACTCACATACTTCCTTTTCTCATTTTGACTCCTGTTTTCTGTTCCCTTCATCACTACATTAGCTCTCATCACCTAATATCTTTGTCTACTGAAGCAGTCTTCTAACTGCTTTCTTTGCCATCAGTCATTTCACTCCAATCATATTTGCATACTGAGGCCAAATTACTCTACAGCAATGTCATTTCAATGTCAAACTTTCATAGTACTCTTTTGTCTCCTACGTAATAATCACACTCAGACCTAGCATTCAAAACTCTCCAGAATTTGAGCCCAGTGTATTTCCCAATTCTGTCACCTACGTACATTTGCGTAGTAACCATGTTTAACCAGTTGGTGCGCTTCTTTTGGTAAAGTCAGAACTGATATTTAAATTCCTATTCGGGCACATAACAGCCTATTTACTTTCTGTGATCCAGTGTACTAGAGCTTCAATTTCATGTCATTTAGTATCTACCTCAAAAGTTTGTTATAAGCTTTATTGATTACAGGAATATTCACAGTGGTAGAAGTAGTTGTTGTTTTTGTTACTGAAATTACCACTTTTTACAGTAAACTATCTTCTAGAAAGTATGCAGACTATTTTATATACTTGATGATGTTTAACCTACTAACAACCCTGTCATAGGTGATGTCACACCCATTTTACAAATGAAGAAACTGAATTGCAGAGAGGTTAGTAGTTTACTAAATTGTATGTAGTCAGTAGTTGAGTCAGGATTTTAAATATGGTTTGTCTTTTATTTTTGATATGTATGTAAGGTGTGGAATGTGATGATTACATATATACACGCTCACACAAACACACTGGGAAGTGATCACAACAATCACATTAGTTCACACATTTTCACCTCACATAGTTACGGTTTTTCTTTTTTTGTGTGTGTGACTAGAACACAAGATCTGTTCTGTCAGAAAATTTCAAGTATACATACAGTATTGATAACTATCATCATCATATTATACTCTAGACCCCCGTAACTTATTCATCTTATAACCGAGAGTGTGTACCCCAGAATGTCTTAAAGGACTTAAGTAGGACACAAATAACCCCATCATAATTTGCAGTACTTTGCTAATGCATTCATGTTTTGTGGGATAAGTTTTATTGTTTGTCAGATACTTTGAGAATATTATGAGTTCAAAAGAGCTCCTAGTTACTAAACTACTCTCAGTTCCTAAATGAAGAGCAAAAGCCTTGGGTGACTGATCTTTAGAGTTCCAGGCACTCATATTTTCTGGCCCAAGTAGAAAAGTCAATTACAAGCTATAATAAATTGTTTATCGTTAGTTCAATGATTCTGCATATATTTCCTTGCACATAGTAGATAACTGGGAATTTTTAAAAGAATTTGTGTTATATAATTGTTGCTGGTCTGGGAATAGTTGCACATATTACCAGGATTGGAATACAAATAATAATTTGTATTGTGCAAATAGTAATAATAATATGGCAGTTAATTCAGATGAGTTCCTGAAAAGTAGCTTTGCAATTTATTATGTAATTTTTTTTTAAAGGAGTCAATAAAGTTGATCTCTTTTGCACTAGCTGCAGAGAGAGGCAAGTAGACCTCCAGAATCATCCTGACCAATCAAATTGAGCTACTCAGGGAAAAAAATGTTGCACAGATAAACCACACAAAAATAAATAACATGAAACATAACTGAGAATGTTCTCAGAATCTTAACTGAGCTCAATAGGCAACAACAATGGCTTTGTTTTTAGCATGGTGCAATTAACTATATCCAATCTTGCTTTTCTTCAGCAAGACTTTTATGAATTAAGTAAAGACATGCCTAATTCATTAAATTCAGACTTTATATTCAAACTGCAGCACAGAGGAATAAAAAATATAGTTTGGCCTTGATTATTCAAATATTTTCTTAGGTTTTCTACTTTATCTGAGTAACATATAGCTAAGTGGTTTTAATTATATTGATTTAATCTAAATATTTATTTAATTAAAAACTATAAATGTTCGACACTTGTATGTTTCTGAAAGTACTTTTTCTGATTTTGGAAGACCTGTTAAATGGCAATTTGTTTTCCTCATATTTTAAGTGCCCAGCATTTAACTGTGACTTATTAGGCATGCTTCAAACCACATCCAAACAGACAATTCTAACATTCCCAAAAAAACTCTTGAATTGCTGAAGAAATATTTTGAAATATAATTAAAAAAATGAAATTCCATGTACTATACCTATTCTTCTAATTGTAGCAATACCTCTTAAAAAAAATGGTAAAAAACAAAAAATCTCCGGGACTTTCAAACTTAATTAAAAGTAAGAAGCAATGAAAATGATAAAAGCTCTTTGAGCAGCTAAATTGGACTGAGGAATTTTATGGACTGAATTGTGTTAATAAAAATTTTGTGTTTAGAGCCACAAAATTCATATGTTGAAACTTCAACTTTTCAATCTGATATTATTTGGGGATCAGGCCTTTGAGAGATAATTAGGATTGGATGAGGTCATGAGAATAAGCTCCAGTTAATGGGATTAGTTTACTTATAAGAAGAAACACAAGCGAGCTTCCTTTTTCTCTCTGTTTACCAAGTGAGTATGCACAGAGAAGCTGGGCATTGAAGAAGTCAGGAAAAAGCGCCCTCACCAGAACCTGACTGTGCTGGAGCCCTGAGCTCAGATTTCTGGTCTCCAGAACTAGGAGAAAGTAAATTTCTGTTGTTTAAGCCACGCAGTATGTGGTATTATGTTATGGCAGCCAGGACAGACTAAAACATTTGCTAAGTTGTAAAATATTAAGTTTATTATTAGTTCAGTGGAAAAAAAGAAATACTATTATTACAGATGCCTACAAAGAGCTCCTTTGCAACAGCTGTGTTCTTTGAAGGTGGCTTGACAGGGTGGTTCTAGTCTCCTGTGATGCTCTGTAGAGCCTTGAAAAGATGTTTAGAGCTAAGAAAAAAGTGGAGAAGTGCATCTTCTTAACACACTAAGCTCTTGATTGTGGACCTGCAGTATTAGGGGGCTTGTGTAAGTTTCTGTCACTTACTGTATAACTTTGGTCAAGTCCCATTGTCAATGAAAGTCATAGTTTCTCAGCCTGTAGAATGCTAATAATAATAAAACCTAATTAATATGGCAGGGAGTAGATAAATACATTAAGTACCTAGGAGTCTACTTGACACATATGACTGTTAATTGATATTTCATCCTCATCCTGTCATTTGCGTAACATATTATAAAAACTCTTTTTTCCCTTAATTCTTCAAGTGTTGGGGTATAATAATAGTCCTATGTACAACAAAAGACTCCAAAAGTCTGAGCGTATATAAAAATAGTTAGGTTTGCCATCAAATAAAGCTCAGTAAGATTTATCTGACACACATGTAAATGCTACTTGTAATTGTAAGTGCATTACAAGAAATTTACTCATCAATGGTAAATAACTAATAAATGGTTGCAATAATAAACATTTTCATAGTCAAGCTGTTTGATTCAATTGGGGAAAGCATTTAGAGAAAGGACAGAGGGTTGCTTCTAGAGTTTGAGGCACTAGGGCAGCAGCCCAGCATAGGTGAAATATTGAGGGCAGGGATGGTGGGCAGCTAGAAGGCAAGAGAGAGCACCTTGAAAGACTGGAGGCTTCATGGAAGAGCAATAGTGTTAGAAAGAGATGTGTGATAATTCACCCAAGATCAGCTTCTCTCAGCATCTGTATTGCAAAGCTATAATCTAAGTCCTTTTAGGTGACCTGTGCCTTCAGGATGTAAATACCAACTCTGCCTTTTAAGGGCTGCCTGACTGAGCAAGTTCCATAGCCTCTGAGAGCTTTACTGGTAAAGCAGGAGTAATAAAGTTTAGGTCATGATGTTTCAATAAGAAGTTCAGTGACATTTATAGTTTATAATAGATGCTAAATAAATAGTATTTCCTTTATGTTTTCAGATCTATCAGACTTCTCTGGCTCTCTGGCAGGAATCATGCTTTTCTGACCACCAAGAGAGTGGCCCTCTTTTCAGTGAAGTGCAAAGAGGAATAGCATAGGTACAACAATGTATCAGGTTTTTCATATTTGAAAAAACACAGGAGACAAGAAAATAGATGATATTTCTACCTCTGGAAATTTTCAAACTCAGGGACATTCCTTCAGACTAAAAGTTACGCCAAGCCTTTTGGTTTTTGTAGAGGGGGTTGCAATGGACAATATTTTCATTCCTTGTTTATTTCAGAAGTGCTATACAAACACTCACATGTTTCAAAGTAGCTTCCTTTCTTCTGTATTTTTCAGTTTTTCTCAGAATCATCTCTTAATCCTAACCGAATGGAGAGGAGTTAGAATGCTAAAATACCCCATAGCACTTATCTATTGCTGCATTAAAAAAATACCCCAAAACACAGCAACTTAAAACCACAATTTATTATCTCACATGGTTCTGAAGGTTCTAGCTCTGAAGGTTAGAAATCGAGGAGTGGCTTAGCCAAGTGGTTTGGCTAGGAGGGTTATTTCAGGGATACCCATGTTGGCTGGGGCTGCACTCATATGAAGGGGTTGGAAAATTCACCTCAAGCTAACTCACATGGCTGTAGAGGAGGCAGGTGTAGGGGAGGGTAGGGGAGAGAGAAACAAAGAGAGATAAGATGAAAGTCATGGATATATCATATGACCTCACTTTAGAAGTCAAATACCATCACTTCTGCCATATTTTGCTGTGGCAAACTGATAAAACCCTCATACAATGTGAGTGTGAGATCAGGAGGGGAGAATCACTGTTGTCATCTCTGAGGCTGGATCCCACATATCTCTTTAGCTTCTCAGCTAGAGAAACCAACTGTACTCATGGTCTGATAGAGCTGCAGGTTGAGAAGACCCATTCCATCTTATTCATCCACTAAGCACTGGAGAAATCTCTGCTAATCACAGGTTTGGTGATGATTTCTGATTTTTATTTCTAGGTATGGACTGTAATATTTTAAATATTTATATGTTTAAAATCAGAAATCTGTTCAAATTTACTGTCAGTCTTTTAAACTACAAGTAAATATTAAGAGCATCAGAAGTTTTCAATGCAATTATGGTATGTGTTACAATCAAGTTATATAAGAAAGGCCAAGTATACACAGATGTAGAGGGACTGAATTGACCTGGGAATTTGGAGAAGGCTTCGCGGAGGAGATGACTTTGAATTTTGTTTTAAAATGTTAACAAAATTTGCACAATTGACAAAGGCAAGCTAGAGGACATATAATAGGAAAAAAATGTTGTTTCAACAAGTTTTAGAAGACAGCATGTAAAGATAAACTTTGCAAAGCTCCAACACTAGGAGAAACTAATTTATTGAAACAGACATAGTTGATAAAAGTATAAGTAAGGCAAAATATACAAAAATACACTTAACAAAAATGTAAGCAACGCAATGGGAAATTCAGAACTCGAGGTAGTGATGACCTCTGGAAGGAATGGAGGAACCAAAGTTATGGGAACACAGAAACATCAGAGAGATCCAACGATGTTGGTGATATCCAAAAATTTTAGTAGGATTATAAATGTTAGAATTACTCAGAACAATTTGTATGTATAAAATATTACACGATCATTTTTTAACATTCAGGATATGTCAGCAGAGAGAACAGTATGTGAAAATGCATGGAGGGGTGAAGGAGGTTGGAATAAAATATAGACATAACTATAACAAAGACAAGACAAATAATGCATTATCCTTCATAATATACAGTTTATACTGTATATTATACAGAATATACAGTATTCTAATATTATATTGGAGTATACAAAGGAGATTAGAGATACAATTGAAAGCAACAAACTCAAAACTCAAAATCTTGCAAAAGAAGCAAGTACTATTTCTGTATTAAGAACCAAGAGACTGATTTATCCTTTGTTGCCTGCTTGGTGATAAAATCAAGGCATATAACAATTAGGATTTTGAAAATGTGAATTAATGATATGTTATGGCAGCAGTTATTATTTTCATCATTAGGAAAGAGGTCCAGTGCATTTTAATTGTCTGAAGCTCATCGTGTGCCAACAACTTTTGTTCCTAGTGGAATTCAAATCACAGGGCAGTACTTTATTGAACAACTTACCCTTGTAAACTATTGTGAAGCTGTAAGTAAGGTTTAATTACATTATTGCCAATCATCTGAAGAATGGTAATTACTTGGAGCCCTTGGCCAATGTTTCTGATTAAAAATGCTGTAGAGTACTCAACAGGTCATAAGTTCAAATCTTGGTCCTATTAATTCTCTTTTAAAGCCTTACTTTATTCCTTAGATAAGGAATAACTCCACCCTTCAAAATGATGCTTAGGAAAAATATGAATGATCTGAAGAGAACAGGTACATGAAACAGAATGGCTTTGACTGTTATGACCTGTTTGCTGTTAGGTCTGTATTGTTTTTGTCTTTTTGTGTTACTCTTTCTAGCCAAAAAGGGGAAAAAATATATCTGAGACCAAGAGACTATTTTCTTGTGAGAGGTTTGAAGTGTCCTTGTAATTCAGCAAGGCTCCTAGCCAAAATTTTAGTTTTGACTGAAAGCAATATTTATCTGCATCAGAGTAAGACTGACTTCCTATGTGTCTAGGAACAGAGCAGGATGTGTTTTTTCTATTGAAGGTGATATGCAAGGAGGAGGGAATGAAAGTTGGAATTTTTTTTTCTTTTAAAGATTAAAATAAGATATAATCCATGTAAGTCCACATTGGGACTTTCTGATCAAGAAGTTGCATCAGTTTTGCTAAAAGAAGGCCAGGAGTGTCTGAAGCTATTTTCTGAGTGAGCACTGTCTTCTGACTTTGGTTCAGGTGTGACTAGCTGTTCATGGTAAACTTCAATGCCAATTCCTGAGTTTTCTGCTCTTCATTCGACTGCCTGGGCTTCTTTTGCTCCTTTGTCTGCTTGATAGATCTTTGTTTTGCCATTTGGTCTGCTCTTGGTGAAAATGTCCTTTCATTTAGCCCAATGATACCATGCTCCAGCAAAAGTTGACCCATGTTTTCTGGGTATGGGCATGCTCCAAAGCTATCCCTCTTCCACTTAACATGTTATTTATGGTAGCAATAAGCCTCATGGTTATCAGATTGGCATCTTAACTAAGGTGTTCATTTTGTATTGGCGTTTTTTCATAACTAAAAATGACTATAGCTTCTTTTCTTTCCAATCATCTTCTCACCTGTGAGTGCCCCTAAGACACAATCCTTAGTAGTCTTCTCCCTAAATTACATACTTGCAAACATTGTCATAATTATGCAACTCTTCATTAATAACTTCCTCCTTCCTTCTGTTTTTTTTTTCTTCCTCCTATGACTATGATGTTCTCTAAACAACCCTCAATAACCATGCTCTATTAGTAATTTTATTCAGGTAGACATCTGAAAGTATTGTTTCAGTGACTCATTTTTGGTATGCTAATATCATATGAAGAGTCAGCTTCATGATTTCATCTATTCCTCTGTGACAGACTACTCCAGAGTAGAAAAAATGTTGGTTATTCACTTGGCTTTGGGTTCAAAAAATAGTCTTCTGAAAGCAATTATCACAGTACTTAAAAAAATGGTTGGAAAGGAGTTTTCATAGAAATAATTCTTTTGAAATTATTAAATATTTGCATTTGTGGCAAATATGTGAAATATTACCCTTCATGTTCAATCACATTAAACTTTTCACTTGGAAACATAACCTTTAGAAATGTAACAGGCCCAGCTAATTGATACATCACATTGTCCAACTAAATTTTTAGCATTAAAAAATATAGATGTAGGACCACCTCTGTTTCTCATAATGAGTATGTTATGATGATCCAGTATTGAACAAAATGTAGAAGTCATCAGCAGGGGGTTGATTACATAAAATCACATCAAATATCTCTGTGGAGTTTTTACTCAGTGGATTTCATTTTGCAAGTTTACCACAGGTAGAAATTTTCAGTGATGAACAGCAGCTCTAAGATAAATATATTTTGTTCAGATTAGGTGTGAAAAGATTAGAATTGGTATTTATAAAGCTAGAACTGGAATTCTAGTTAGTATGACTGTTAGCCTATAGATTTTATTTTACAATATTGTATTCCTATATTCTAGGCTAGCAAGAAATTAAAGCTTTAGTCTAGAAGTCAGAATATCTTGAGTCACAATCTCAACTCTTTGCTGTTCCTGACAAGACTTGTCATCTTCGTGTCTTACTTTACTCATCTGTATAAAAGTAAGGATGATATCTGCCCTATGTTTTTACTAAGTTGTTAGAATTATATTAAATGTGAGGCATAAAACTAAGATATTTTACATTATGTGTTTCATAATTAGCAGAATATTTTGACAGCAGTAGAATCACTTTCTAATACTGCTGCTCTTCAACTTTTATTCTTTCTTCTTCCCTTTTGGATTCTAAATCTCTGTGACTTCATCATAATCACCTCCTCCCTGATCCCTTTTTGAGAGAAGGATATTGTATTTTTGCCAGTAGGAAAGCCAATGATGAAACCATACTAGTAGTTGAAGGAAAGAGTTCCTCCTATTTTTGATGGGTGAAATGTTGATAACACCAAATTGTCCTTTTCAATTCTGTACTTGGATATTAGTTACAATAACTTATTTTCTTCTTATTCACACAGGAAATGACTTATTTCTTGTAGCAGTTCATGAACTGGGACATGCTCTGGGATTGGAGCATTCCAATGATCCCACTGCCATCATGGCTCCATTTTACCAGTACATGGAAACAGACAACTTCAAACTACCTAATGATGATTTGCAGGGCATCCAGAAGATATATGGTAGGTTACTACTATTTCCATTTGCTTAATCCTGTAGTGAAGTCCAGAATTTCTGCTGTGTTTTCTTCTTTGAGATAGATGCTCTAAGAATAAGATAGATAACTAAATAAAAAGAATATAGCTGGCCTACTGGCAAAATTATTCTGTGAATTGAATTTCACTGGCAAAGGTCCCAGGTATCTTAGTGTATAGATTATGGGAACAATGTTAAGCACTGATGAAATTTTTTTACTGAGTTTGGTTGAAACCTGCAGTTACTGCAAAGTTCTAATAAGCTTTAGTTTTTAAAATTCAGGTAAAAAATATGTAATAAATGAATGTAACCAATGAAAAGGAAAAATATAAGACTTTCATATATAAAATGCTGAGACTTTTGTACAAACTGACAGATTGACTCATAGTTTGACAGATACGATGTTAGGTGTTTCCTAGACCAAATACTTTTGAAGGTCCACAAAATACCCTTATGTGATGGTACAAGAAATTGGTCCCAAAGTCATGTAGTGATATATTGACCTAGAGTAAGAGTTAGCAAACAAGGGAGTGAAATTAACAAGTGGTGAAGTTTATTAATACAGAGTTTAAAACAAATTTCTAGTATAGTAATGTCATTTTTATTTATTTCAGTCAATGAATGCAAATTAAGAGAAAAAGAGAAAGACTATTATGCATATTTACTATAATCCTAACTTCCTCATATAATCACTGACCTTTATAAGGCATTTATTTCACACATAGTTGCTAATAACTTGACATTTATAATTTACATATTGCAAATATGCTTTACTAAATTAATGAAGTGAAGCTTTTATTTTTACAATACAAAGACAAATGTGTGCCATCTGTATGTTAATATCCAGTATCCAGAAGATGTCTTTTGCATTTTTAATCAGCATAGTTTAAGTTCACTAATTTGTTTTGCATTCATTAGTTTTTTCAATTTTAATAACTCAGTGGTAAGTATTCTCTCAGGGTTAAAATCGATTTGTAAAAAAAAGGTAAATTTTTGTGCTGTTCTTTAGTTTGCTGGGGTACCAAGAAGAGAGAAATGTCTGACTCAGTGCTAAATATCTCTTATGTTGAATTAAAGATAACCCTTTATCTTTAATTAAAGGATAGACATAGGATGTCTAAGTGTGTATCATCAGAAATTCTTCTTAAGTGCTTTACTGAAAGAAGTCTGTTTCTCACGACCTCATGAAGTAGTAGTCTAGACTGAAGGTCTGCAAAAGAATATTCTTTCCATACCTAAATACTGAATGCAAACAGCTTTATATTTATTTTTAAAAACATGAATCTCTTGAGAATGATGCTTAACATCTGTACCAAATTACATGTATAAACTTTGGCTTGATTTAGAAGCCTCTTTTGAGAAATACTTCTTCACATTAATATTTTACTGGTGGTATTTTAATCAATAGGTATTCTAGATTCACTTCTTAAATGAAACACTCTTCCAGCAATTTATCAAAACATTTCATTTGAAGAAAACCATGAAAATCAATAAAAGGGTATCAAACAGTTTTGACACATAGGAAAGAATAAACTTTGCTTAGTTAACATTTCTCTTTTGGAAATATTTGCAGAGAATCATTATCTAGTGAAATCTATGATTAACTTTGTTGGAGCTTACATACATGGCTCCAGTATTCCTTTCCATTTATTTATTATTTATACACCACCTACTTCCAAAAAAGATCTGAAGGCAGCTTTTCCAAAAATAACTGTGGTGAAGTTATAAAAAATATTAAGAAAAATTAACAAAGAAAACCTAGCTACCTGGATCCAGAATCTAGCATGATAAGGACTGTTTCAGATAGACTTAGCAATGCTTTTTTGGGTAAGATATTTTGTTTTTTCAGAAAATATACTATCTTAAAGACCTCTTAGTTCCCTTAGTCTGTGCCCTCTGCTGATAAGTGATTGTTCTCTGTAGCATATTTTCCAGCTCTATTCCAGTTTTAAGTGAGCCAAGCACTGTCCTCATATTTTCAAAAGGTCCACCTGACAAGATTCCTCCACCTACAAGACCTCTACCGACAGTGCCCCCACACCGCTCTATTCCTCCGGCTGACCCAAGGAAAAATGACAGGCCAAAACCTCCTCGGCCTCCCACCGGCAGACCCTCCTATCCTGGAGCCAAACCCAACATCTGTGATGGGAACTTTAACACTCTAGCTATTCTTCGCCGTGAGATGTTTGTGTTCAAGGTAGGAGACTGATTTTTTTTTTTTAACAGTAAAGCAAGTGTTTAGTGTTGCTTTAGAAAACAAGTTCTCATTCATTCTAACACTA
Organism: Cacajao melanocephalus; assembly: GCA_963573385.1. NCBI lineage: Eukaryota > Metazoa > Chordata > Mammalia > Primates > Pitheciidae > Cacajao > Cacajao melanocephalus. The sequence continues at coordinate 21,842 of CAUYLG010008462.1, read as the reverse complement.
CCTTCGCAGCCCTCTCACAGTTAGAAAGTTCAAAAAAGCATTTAAAAAAATAAATGCACAAATGGGCTTAAATGTCTAGCAGAAGATTGCTGTAACATTCTATTTTGGGAATGCATTTATGTCAGCAGAAGCTAAAATGCCTAAAATGTGAGGGTAAAAAAAAATGCAGCATGTTATGAAGAGATAAAATAGCATAATTTGAATCATGAATAGGAACTAATAGGGATGATTTGCTTGGGAGCTTAGCCACTTCCAGGCATACTGCAGCTATTGTATCTGTGGTTTACATATCTTTATGAGATCCCTGTAATTTCATTTGACCATTAAACCATTGTTTTACAGGAGGAGCATTGATCGTTTGGTTTGGGGGTCCACTGGTAGCCATTTGAGTTAAGTCTCCTCTATGAGACTATCATTTTAACTTTACATATACATGTTATTGTTTTCATGTTGTTAGGCAGTTATGTCTAACTAATTTATATTATTTTTTTAAAAGGTTACAAGCTGAAAATAATTTTACATTTGCAAAAAGGCTTTTAATGTCAGGTTCTTAGAAAATAACACTAATAAATAGTATATCAAAAGTAAATTATATAATATTGGAAGGTGAATATAGGATAACACTGAAAAATAATTTTCTCCCCTAGTATTTATAAACCAGTCTTAAAGATTAATTAAGAAAATAAGTCTGGATGTTGGCATTAGAGTATTAAAAGAGCCACATTTTGTCAATATTATTTATTTAAAAATAAAATAATATGCTCTCACTTTTGGTGGATGTAAATCAATAAAAATAATCAAATGCTGTTCTACTTACATAGAATTTCCTGTCTAGCAGAAGCTATCATTTAAAAATATAGATTTTATATAATTTTTACTAGATGAAATACTCTATTTTCTTTATTGGAAAATAAGATCTGGATTTGATACAACATGCATAAAAGCATCATGCTTTCCAGGAAAAAATCAATATGTTCTTAAAGCACATGAATGGATTTTTGAGTTCTATAAATGCCCTGTAATACTTAATTAGAGATCACCATTCAATTTCAAGTAGTTTAATAAATTTAGATTCAAAGAGTAAAGAAAAAGCTTACTTTTGTTACTCATTGTGTTACTCTGTGTTACATATTGTTACTCATTGTGGCTAAGCCCACAGCAACTAGTTGGAATGAACACAAAGTGCAATCTTTTGTTTATTCTGCAAGACACTAGATGAAAGCTGAAAGGTTTTGTTTTTATTATATCGGCAGAATTTCAACATTGCAGGCTTTATACCTTGATATCATAATAATAACACCAAAGCATCAACCTTCTCTGAGAATATGATGTGAAATTGACTCTTAGTACATTATTTTTTCATGATTCCTGTCTATCTAAATAGGTTGCTGATTTCAGAGGAGACTGGTGTCTTCGTGTCTAGTGATTGCTTTCACCAGCCTCTTTGCTCTACACATTGTAGAAGTTTAGTAAGTGCTGTTGACAAACAAAATATAGTCCTGTGATTACTGGTTCCTGAAATCAGGAACTGATAAAAAGTGCATGGATGAGACTCTCAAGTAGAATGCAATAGCTGCTATTTTCAATATTCAAACAGGTAGGCAAAAAATATAAGTAATCTCTAAACTCTGAGACTATCTTGGATTTCTTTAGCAAAATTCCTGACAGGACAGAGTTTCTAAAATTTGTCTGAATTTAATTTTTTCAGTAATTCTAAGAATTACTGCTTTCTTTCTAAGAATAATTTCTCTGGGAGATAACATGTTCTAATATGCATTTTGTTTTTCATAATATCCATTTGCCAAATGAGCATTTTGTCACAAAATTTCATAATTTTTGTTTTTTTATCTCATCTTTGATAGAATGTGTCCATGTGCCCAGCATACTTTCCTATGCATCAAGAATGTGTGAATAGAAACTAGCATTCCTGTCTTTGCGGAGCTCATATTTCAGGAATGAAGACAAACTTGAACATTAATACTTTTAATACACAAGAGTAAAAGTCATGACACTGAAACAAAGAGAAAGTACTGAAGTCTAATCAAACAAGAAATTTTACTGAGACTGTAGTTGTAATGTAATTTTCTAGACACATTAAAGAAGTGAGTAGTATAGCAATAAGTTTATGTATGGAGAGAGAAAAGACAGATATGTTACTATCTTGCATAAAGTGATAAATGTTATAATTCAGACATATACAACATGACATAGATGTAAAGAAAGCATGATTGAGTGATATACCTTGCTCTTGGTTAATAGTTGCCATAAATTGGGTAACCATTATATATCTCTGACCTTATAAAAACAGTGAAAGATGGATAGCATTCTCTTTTACAAATTTAAAAAACTGAAAATCAGAAAAATTTTGTTGAAACACTTCTAAGAAGTAGTCAGTAGCTGAACACAAGTCTGCTTGATTCCAAAATCCATGTTTTCCCCACTGGGCTTTTATGCTTTGTCACCTGAAATAATTGAGAAAAGTTGCAAAAGAAAAGTAGACTTTCAACTATATTTTGAAGTGATAAGTATTCAAGAAATATTTATTGCACTCATACTTTATGCTAGATATTATTTTAGGCACTGGATATGTAGCAGTGAACAAAACAGGCCACACTTGGGTTTCTTGCAAATTATTCTATTCTTCAAGATGGACATGTGGATGAAAGGCTTCACATGGATGTTCCACTTGTGTCACAGAAGGATGTGAGAACCCTTACATATGACAGAGCCTGGAATTCTGTTTTTCAGTGCTAATGACTACTGACTGGTCTCCTAATTTCTCCTCTATGCTTACGTAGTCTAGACTACCTTTACTTCTAAATTGATGCCATTGCCCCATATCTGATCTTTCTGCCATTTCAATATTTCTTCAATATGCACATCATTCTTTTTCATATTTTGCTCCTTATTGACTGTCTCTTCATATATTTTTAGTATTGCTCATTGTTTGATCTCACTCTTACTAATATTACTGCATTTTCTACTTTTGTTTATTACAGACTCTACACAATTTAGAAGTGTCTTAATCTCCTCAACCCTTACCCATCAACAGTTATTTTCCCCTAAATTTTAATGTCTGAGGATAGCTTCTCAAGCCTCTGCTCATCCAAATGTTTCCTCTGCAGCATGTTCTCAATGTCCCATCTTCTCTGACGGATTCTCTCTAGTGATTTTTATATTTATTCTCCATATTCAATTAGCATGTTATTCATTTCTGTCTTCTAGAATTATTTCTTATTTAAATGTGTTCCTCAACAAGATTTTTACTTCTCCAGAGCAGAGATTGGTTCATATGACCTTCATAGTGTTCAGTGCTAATGAATAGGGATGTCAGTATAAGAATTTCATAATCAAACTATGACCAATATTATTTTTATACGATGATAATCAGCCTAAATGAAATCCCTGAAGCATTTTATTTTGGTAAGTTGTTATTCCTTGCCCAAAGATTTCAATGAGTATTATTTATGTAAATTCTATATGCATGATTTTTAAGTCAAAAATAAGAAAATTTAGATATAAGCAAAAGGTAATATCATCAGATAATTTTGTTTTTTGTAAGAAAGAAGCCTTTCTTTATAATAGCACTTTCAGCATAATGCTTTTTGGTAGTGAGCTTCTTCTCAGAGGATTTGATTTACATTACACTTTCCAGGTATCCATTTATTTAAAGTGAGTTCACTTAGATATGTGTTTCTGTAGGAGATGGGGTATGTCTATACAGACACACACACACACACACAGACACACACACACAGACACACACACACCCCCTTCTTTCCTTGTGCATGAAAATTTTAAGCCACGCGGCTTTATAATCTTTAGAGAATGTAAACCACCTAATCAAAGGAAATGGGAATCAAAACAAAATGCCAAAGAAGAGAAAACAAAGGCTGGGTGTGGTAGCTCATGCCTGTAATCCCGGCACTTTGGGAAGCCAAGGCGGGCGGATCATGAGGCCAGGAGTTCAAGACCAGCCTAGCCAACATGGTGAAACCCAGTCTCTACTAAAAATACAAAAATTAGCTGGGCATGGTGGCATATGACTGTGATCCCAGCTACTCGGGAGGCTGAGGCAGGAGAATTGCTTGAACCGGGATCTGGGAGGCGGAGGTTGCGGTGAGCCAAGATCTCAACACTGCACTCCAGCCTGGGCAACAGAGCTAGACTCCATCTAAAAAAAAAAAAAAAAAATGGAAGAGAGAAACAAAATAATAGTAACAAAAGAAGCTTTGTCCTTACCCTAGAAAAGATGATTTTAAGACTACTCCCTAAAGAGTGTAAGCTGTTGTAACTAAACTGACAATAGCGATCTGATTGTTCAAATGAATACTCTCAAAGCACCTTTGGACTACAGGATAAGAACATTGAATATTTTGGTTATTTTGTGATGTGAAAAAAAAACAGAAGGCAAGAATTAGCCAAAGATGTACAGAACATATTTTAGTACACAGTATTTCACTATGTGTGAATGAATGCACATTCTTTTGAAGCTGGGAATAGGAAAAATTATATCCAGCACCAGAAGTTCCTTTAATGTCTAAAAAAGAAAAAAAAAGAAAAGAAAAGGATAGTTATCTTTGGTTGCTGACTAGTTCTTTAAGAGGAGACAAAGCTATCGTGGAACAGTGTTCAAAAAAGTATATTAAACGTCTTTCCAGTTAATCTAGAAGAGCAAGTCTCATGGCTCTGAGTAAGAAATGATTTCATAATTTACCAAAAAAAAAGTCAACCCAAAGCAGATATCATTTGCTTTTTTTTCTTTGTCTAATTCTTGTGTTTGTTCATTTATCGCACATTGTTTATTCTTCGATATGACCATCCTCATTTATGACCACGTTCTTTATTCTACTGAAGAGTCATAGTCAAGTAAGTACAGGGTATGGCTCAATTTCATTTGCCAAGGTGGTTTTGTTTCATAAAAAAGATGTGTTATAAAAAAGAGGAGAGAAAGACACACTCACACACAGACAGTGAGAAAGCAAGAGAGAACAGAGTTGCTTAGTGAAAGAAATAGTTTAGAGGTATACAATTTTTGCCCTGAATTGTATTTCTATAATATTCATTGGTGACTAAACCCTTCACAATTAGTCAACATTGAACCCCCTGACTCTTCTCTTCAATAGAGTATGTCTTGGTATTTAATATCAATTTAAATTTTTTGTTCCTTGCTAAATGTCTACCCATGGACCAAGAGTTACTCTTTTTGTTGATTTTTCGTTTGTTTGTTTTGTTTTCTTTCTTTGTTGTGTATTTCTCTGATTAAATTCTAGCATTCTTAAAATCTGGAACTCTGTCTTTCTCATATCACTTGTATTAGTGCATCATATCACGCTCACATGGAATATTCAAATATGCATGACATGGAATTTATGGAATTAAAAGAAGTTGAAAATATGTTTTTCCCTTAAAATGTTTACATCCTATTAGTGAGTGGGCAGTATATAATTATCAGCTAGAAATTATTTCTTTAAGTTCAAACCTACAACACAGAAGAGTAAAGGCCTTTTTACACATGAGAGAAGGCTGAGTTGAGCATGGGCCTTATGTTCAGTTAGTAGAGAGCAGTAGAAACAACCACAGGGTCCATGCAGCAACTTCCTAGTAAGCAGTGTGATCAGCGGTAAGGAGAAAACCCAAAATGTGAAAATCACCAGGGTGATTGTATTTGGTCAGCTTTGAAAAGTCCAAGATACAAACCCATGAGCCTAGAGAAGTGCTATAGGGAGCACTTGAGAGTTGCCTGTTCAAGTTTATGCTTGACCTTTCCTCTCAAAGGCCAAATTCAACATACTTAACTAAGCTACTGACCATCCTTCACAAACCTTCTGCTTTTGTATTCCCTGTTTGAAATAATGAGGGCTTCATTTTTCCATTTATTTAGTAAAAAATCTTGATAACATTCTTGACTGCTCTCTTTCTCTCATCTCCCAATGCAACTCATCAGCAAATCCTGTTGACTCCATCTCCAAACACTTCAAGAAGCGGGCCACTTTTCTTCCTGTCTGCCACTACCATCCCAGTCCAAGTTACCATCACATAACATCTTAATTATTGTGATAGCCTCCAAATTGGTTTTTCTGCTTTCTTCCTTGCCTCCTCCTTTCAGTCTATTGTCAATACTGTATACTGAATGACGCTGTGAAACACTGCATCATATCATACCACTGCACTGCTAAAAACGCTTCAATACCTGACTTGAACAAAAGCCAAAGTTATTTCAGTTGCTCAAGGGGCTGCATGATCAGCCCATTTCCCCCTACCTCTCTGATCTTACCTCCTGTATCTTATTTTGCTCATTTTTACTCACTCAACTCCAGCCACTCTTCTCTTCCCAGTTGTTTCTGGAACATTTCAAACACTCGTAGCTCTAAAGGCCTTTCTCTCTTAGTACCAAATATTCACTTGTTTTCCAGATTTCTACTGTCATATGTAGAGCAGCAGAAGGCTTTCATCAGTGTCTGTTTCCATCCAGACTATTGCTTCACAGGTCTTCATTGGTCTAGATATATGAAAAGTAACAGCAATATGTGTAGAATTTTGAAAAAGTTAACTATGGATTATATATATTTTGGCATCATGTAACCGCATATTGTGGGATGGATTTTTCTCCTACCCTTAGAAAAATTCTCTCCCAACTGTCAATTAAGTGGTACAACTTATTCCATTGCATAGTTGTATGTCTTTCTTTACATTTGAATAAGATCATCCTTAAACTCTTTGATATTAGATAGACTTCAAGTCAGATCCCATTTGCTCTGTGTTCCACACAAAGACTGTAACCTCTTATTCAATGCTAAATTGCAGTATCCTGAACATAGTAGACAAATATTTGCTAAGTACATCTGATCTTACTTTCCTCATTTGTATAATGGCTAATAAATTCCATCACAGATGTATTGTAAGCTTAGGAAATGGTAGCTTTTATGTAGCAAAGCAGACTCAGCATTTTTAACTATTCATCATATTAATTAATTCAAATTCTGATACTATTTCAAATTATTTTTTAAATAACATTTAACTGGATAAAAATTACAGTATATGTCCATAATTCTCATGATATAAAGGAGATGAATGAAACAGTTTGTTATTATTCATATCATGTCACTTTACTCAATGAAATGATTAACAACTATTTTGTTGGCAGAGAGTCTGAAAAGTGTTTTACAAACAAAACAATACTCACAGAAATCACACAGCACAAAGTAATCAAAAATTACATTGAGTCACAGCTTAATTCCATACTGCCAGGAAGTGTCCTGATAATATTAATAGCATGTTGTAATTGGGTCTAGATTCACGTAACACCAAAGGGAGCAATCACCAAGACATTGTAAGCAGAGAATTAAATGCAGTTTTTCTGTAGTACAAAATCATAGCCTTTTAAATATTTTAGCACACATTTTAGGGAGCAACTGGAATTACATGTAATACTGAATTTTAATGTCAATATTAATTGATTTTCAAAACACTTGTATTTATAATTACACTTTAAAATTTCTCCTTGAAACCATTAAATGTTTAATTGACATTTCCTGGCTTCTTAGCTATTAGGGCAAGTATTAGTCAGTAGGAATGGACTCAGTCACCTGAGTTTCCAAATTCCCTCTCAGTCACTTTGTTTTTGGGTGAGTTTAAATATTTTCAGCATATATTTGGATACCTGTTTTGGACTCAGTAAAATTACTTTTTAATAGTATAAAGTGGAGTATTTAATATATGCTTTATAGTACATATTTTGGAATTTAGAATATATTATGTATATTTTATTTTGGTATACATTTAGAATATAGGCAGGACCATTCTCTATAATCATGTATAAATGTTTTCTGAAATTATATTAATTGTTGTTCAACATCAAGAATGTATTAGCAGAAAAAAAAAGAGGGACTGGATATTGGTTAGATAGCCATCTCTCCAACACTTTCTAAAGCTTATTTCTTTATAAACAGAGTTGCTTTTATGTGTTAAATGTGTGACCAATCAACTTATAGAATTCTTCATTACTTTTAATATTTTTTTCACCTGACATTCAGGAATGTTTTTTAGTTTAAAGCTGTATACTTCATCTAGAATTTGCTTTGGTATAAGGTATAAACGAGAATTTTAATTTTTGTCCAAATTATCAACCTAGCTTTATCCTATTTTTATTATTGATAAAAGTTTCATATTTCATATATATTAGAATAATAATATAGACAACACCTATTAAGTACCCTAAGATTATTTTTCCACGTGCTTTGAATGGATTATCATATTTATATCTGACATCATATGAGAAAGAGAGACATAAAAGTTGATTAGTTTCCATATACCAAGCTAGGGACAGCTTAGCTCTGAATTTCTTGTTTTTATTCTTAATAGTTTTTCATTTTACTCAACAAGTTCAGTTATATTTTTTGTTAAATGCAGATGAATTCAATCCTAATTAATACCAAAATATAGAAAAAGAAACAATCTCAACACAATAGCAACAAAAAAATAAAACATCTAGGGTTACACTTATAAAGAAATGTGCAGAGCTTCCATGAATAAAAGTGAAAATTTATTGTAGCACCAAAATACAATTTTAATAAATAGAAAGATGTATCCTATTCTTGATGAGAATCTTTGTAGCTGCCTCAGTACCACTGCCCTAAAGCTCTTACAGTCCAGTGTGGCAAATAGACGTTCATCAGCTAATCAGAAGAAGACAAGTAAAATTCAACCTATATTAAATGCAAAGTAAAGAAGGCAGGAGGTGCAACAAGAGCATATGGTTTCATTTTCATTTGTAAAACATGGTCATTAATATTGGGAGACGCTTTCCTGAGAAAGAGATACTTGAACTAACAGTGAGCTGTCCTTGGTTTTTTTTTTTTTTTTTTGTAGTTGTTGTTTTGTTTTTTGTTTGTTTGTTTTTTCATAAGAGAACATATTATAGGGGAAAAGATCTGGACTAAAAATTAGGATACATGACTTCTTTTAGTGCCAGGCTATTTTTATCTAGATAAGAATTTCAGTTATTAGACTATAAATTGCTTATCAAGTAAGGCAAATAATAACAGTTATGCTACCCATCTCACAATGAGGCCAGATATTGAAAGCATTTTGAATGTTTCCAAATAGCTGAACTGATGTTAGACATTGTCATCACTTGTATACATTTTAGGATGAATTTTTTGAAATGTATGATGCTTTTATATCATTTTTATGGTTTTAAATTTTATTAAGTCAAAAAATATTCTATTGGAGACTTCAGCTGTCTTAAAAACGAAAAGGTTCTAGACTGTAAAGTTGAAAAATAATTATCAGAAGTTGTGTGAAACTTTAAAAATAAGACAAATTTTAAACAAGGCTGAGAAATAATATTTTAGTAAAAATTTAAAAATATTTCCCATTTTCCTCAATCTCTTTGGCTTTTATTTAAATAATTCTGTATTTCATAATATAAAAAAGTTTCTTATATTCTTTTAGAACATGTACATAAAATTTGAATCTATACATTCAGTTTTCTAAAAATAATTCCTTATACATAGATCACTTATTTCAACTTATCATTTATTTCTAAGGAAAAAAATTGGTTTTGTTGTAATATAGGAAAATTTATTTTGCTATAATTATGACATTTTATGTAAATAACTCATTATAAAGAGTCTACATATATATCATTCATAGAATGGGAACAAAATAATCATCATATAAAAATTTTTGCAAGTTTAGCTGTAATTTTGTTTACATATAGACTTTTATACTTCTTTTGACTTTATATACTTTATAAAATTAATTTTCATAATATTATACTTGGATTTTCTTTGACAGGTGTCAGGTTAGAGCTGGACATTGATAATAAAGAAGTTGCTTTCTACTTTGCTTTTCTCTTCTTAAAAGTCAATGAATGTTATGCATTTCCAACTGAGTATTTGGTTTCATTTATTCTTTTAATCTATACTCACAATATTTATTCTTGAAATAAATATTTGCTATGTTATAAAGAATTGGCCTTGCCCTAAAGGAAGCCAAGCTTTGGCCCTCAGATATATGGAGTTAACCTGTGTCATACTTGATACAATCTCATTGTTTGGGGCAGGGGCTGGTGACACTAGATCATAGGGTCAGAACTGGCCACACCAGAAATACCAACCATGTGATTTAAAGTGATTCACATGGTATAAGTAGACCTAGACACTGAGTCCACCATGTGGGCAACCAGTTAATCAGTCCTACCTACATAATGAATACCCAATAAAAACTCTGGACACTGAAACTCAGGTGAGCACTCATGGTTGACAGTAGCCCATGGATGTCCTCAAACCCTGATACTAGAATAGTAATGCATCCTGAGGACAATGGAAGCTTCTCAGACTTGGTCCAATGTGTCTCTTCTTTTTGCTGATATTTTATCTGTACCCTTTCCCTGTAATAAAACATATCTATGAGTATAATAGTTTTCAGTGAGTTCTTTGAGTCATTCCAGGAATTATCAAGTCTGAATTTCGGGAATCTCTCAAACTTGCAGTTGGTATCAGAGTGAGGGTATCTTTGTGTGGACTCTTCTCTGTGACACTGTAGTTGGACCCTAACTCCTCACCATTGGTGTCAAAAGTCTTGGGCAGGACTTGGCACTCTGGAGGAGTGTGCTGTTAAGTTCTAGTTTAGCTAACTCTAGGTAATTCCATTATCCAGATTTCTAAAATTTCTTCAACTCGTTGACAGTTACACATTCTTTAGTTAAAAATGTATTCTTTGAAAAATTAAATATAACTTTTAAGGCCTCCTTGAATCTTAATTATTTTATAATTATTTAACAAACTGAATTATGGCCTTTGTCATAATTGATTTTCACTTGCAGGTTGGAAGGCTGGGTTGTGGACTTGGATTATGTCCCAAGTCCCAGTCTTGTGATGTTTCCATTCTTTTTTTGTTTTTGTTTTTGTTTTTTTTTTTTGAGATGGGCATTTTGCTCTGGATGTCAGGTTGGAGTGCAGTGGTGTGATCGTGGCTTACTGCAACCTCCACCTCCCATGCTCAAGTGATCCTCCCACCTGAGCCTCCCAAGTAGCCAGAACTACAGGTATACACCATGACCCTCAGCTAATTTTTGTATTTTTTGTAGAGACAGGGTCTTGCCATGTTGTCTAAGCTAATCTCAAACTCTGGGCACAAGCCATCTGCACACCCCAGTATTCCAAAGTTAGTGCTTTGGGATTAGAGGCATGAGCCACTGTACCTAGCATCTATTCTTAATAGAATATTTGAGCAGCATGAATCTGTACATAGAAAAGATCCTTAGCAAATTATGTACTGAGTATCAATATAGTTCATATCCTGATTCAACTTAAAAAATTATTTTTTCTTATAGATAACTTAAATTTAAACTGAAATCATAAACATTTTCCCTGATTGAGTATGTGAAAACTCTTACCAAAGTTATGAGGACTGACTTTCCAATAGAGATCAACCAAAGGGTTATTACAGGTGACATTGAATGTTTTAAAATCTGCCATGTGAAGGAACCCATTCGGTGCACGTACAGAGGTAGAACTAAAACCTACAGTGGAAAAGCAGATTTTGCCCTAGGAATGTTTTTTCTCTAAATAAAATTGTTACTACAGGCCAGGCACAGTGGCTCATGCCTATAATCCCAGCACTTTGGGAGACCAAGGCAGGCAGATCACCTGGAGATCGGGAATTCAAGACCCGCCTGATCAACATGGAGAAACCCCATCTATACTAAAAAATACAAAAATTAGCTGGGCGTGGTGCCACATGCCTGTAATTTTAGTTACTTGGGAGGCTGAGGCAGGAGAATCGCTTGAACCCGGGAGATGAAGTTTGCAGTGAGCCAAGATTGTGCCATTGAACTCCAGCCTGGGCAACAAGAGGAAAATTCTGTCTCAAAAAAACAAAAAGAAGAAGAAAGAAATTGTCACTACAGAGGCCATATCCTTGAATGTTAGAGACTGAAGGAAATCTCTCTACAGGATATAATAAATATGATCATTTACGGTGTTTTAAATGATCATTTACAGTGTTTTAAATGCTAGAATGTATAATGTTAGAGTGTTTTCTCATGTTTCCAATCATGGATGAGTCCGTCTGGGACCTTAAAAAAATTTAAAATACACCCTCCTATGGCTATATATTTAGACAATATTTGCCAGAAAAGGGTGTGACTTTCCCATGAGGGTTTCATACTTAACAAATTCCATCAGTCCCCACACTGCCTGTTGGGAAGGCCTCTAATCAATCTTCCTGACAGGGCTGTCTCTAGACATAAAACTCAGTCCAACAGTAAATTATATACCTAAGGCCTCAGATGAAAGACTAGGAACTTAAATTTCTTGTTTTTGGAGTAGTTATATTTACCATGTTTATTTTTAAAACACCAAAGACAAAAAAAAAAAGCCGGGATTCTTTGAAGAATCAAAGGAGCAGGAAATAAAATCCTCAACTTTGTTCAAAATAATGCCATTGCAATCAGCATTCAAAATTTGAAATAGGGACACTGAAGTCATGATTAGGCAATGTAGCCCAGTAAGACTTTTTATTAAGTTTTAAAAAATTAGTTATTAAAATATAATCACAGGTCTGCAGATCTATTACCTAAAACTCTGAAGAGATTTCTCTCTTCCATAATCCTCTCATAGGATCTAGGGAGGTAACTCATAATCAAACCCATTAATATTTTTTCAATGAAACTTGTAAATATTACCAATAACTGGTATAGGTAGTCTCTAAAATATTGTCTGCCAAATAACTTTGTACCAAAATCAATAAATAACTTTCTTCTTTCAAGCTCTCTGTGTTTTAGAACTGTGGATTACAAATTGTAGATCTGTTTAATGAACATTGCACAACAATGTAAACAGACAACATTGTCACTACTCTTTTTCTTTACCATTTTTTCAGAAATCTTGTGAGGTATAAATAGTAAAATATAGTTTTGAGCTTAAAGTTTGAACAAGTTACATTTGGCTTTCTTATACCACTGTCTTATTCACTACTCCATTTCCAATGCCTAGCATAGCACCTAGCTTTTGGAGAAGGAAGATAGTTATTAAATGAATGCATTCTAGGTAATCAGTGATTTAAGCCTTTTGAATGCTTAGCTAATAACTTGATGAGGTTATTCAGGAAGGTACTGTCAGGGACACTCTTACATTGTCAAAGCCTCATTAGATAATCAGCCATAGATTCAGATTGAAGAGCTGTACTTGGTTTTGAAGTATATTATTTATGAGAGCAGAAAATCACTTTACAAAACAATTTTCACTAATGAATCAAGTGGTATTGTTCATCTTTCAAATATCTGTAAATAAAATAGGTGCTCCTTATGAATTTTCTAATAGGTATAAGCAGAGTTGGAAACTTGTCAATTCTCCCATTTTTACCACAACTCTGTGCCTACATTGAAAGAGGCATTCAGATATCCTTTCCCCATGGTACGGTTGAGGAAGTAAGACATGAGAGTTATGCATCTTGCCCTAATGCATAGAAGACCAACACCAGAGGTCAGAGTCAATCCAGAGTCCAGAACCCTTAGTACTTTCTACAATACCATTTCGATTTAGGTTGCTAGTAGAAAAAAGAAATGTAAACAAACAACAACAACAAAACCACACACATTTCAATCTATGTGTAGTTATAATAAGCTTGCAAAAATTTAAGTCAAATTTCAAGGCAAAATTAATAGAGGGTTTTTTTAAAATGTCTTTTAGCAAATTATTGCCTTCTTTTCCTGCATATCACTAAGCATTGCCAGTTGTAAAATATTAATGTACTGTAAAATCTGTAGAGCTGTGCCTTGTATTTTTATACCTAATCAACTCTATCTATAATTTTGTAACCATGTGGCCCACCCTGAATTACAGTTGTAAGCTATATGCATTAATAATATGGAAACTACTGTGAATGAAATAAGCCTTTGAAAGTGGTTAGGAAGGCCAAAGAAAGAAAACTGAAATCCTTTTGACAAGCAGTTTCTGAAGCTCTGACGTCCCTTTAAAGGCCTTTTTCATGTTGGCACATAGAGAGGCTATGCATAACACACAGAGTAAAACCTATTAACTCTAGTGCAAGGAGCTAACAGTTTTTATGAGATCTGGAAAGAAAATGGACAAACTTTCCTACTGCTGACATTTTAGTTTGAAATTATATTTTTGAATTTTGGGCCGGAGAAAACAAAGACATGAGTTCTTTTGAGGTGTATTACTGTTGTGTATCTGTCTCTTGTGTTTTCTTGAGAGCTACATATTGCAAATCATAAATATTTTGTAAAATATTTTATAAACTATGAATACAAAGAGGCTTTTTAACCCTGAATCTTTGCTACAAAAGCTAAAGTCTAGACAGAACATAGCAAAAGGGAGAAAGATATTATTTCTTTTGTGTACTTCATGTTTATAATTATGGTCAGTAAACAATTTTAAAAATAAAGCAATAGCCCATCTTATTTGATGTTAAAAAGAATGTTAATTTAAAAATCAGTGACCAATATCACTAGTTAATGTTTTTTACTCTTTTAATTACTATCAATAATTTCAAATATTTATAGTTAATTTCTTTATAAGTTAGTCTGTACATAATTTTGGTAGTAATATTTGTCAGTGGAATATATGGTTGTCTATTTATCTCTTACTTTTTAAGGATTCTGTTGGGTTATGTGGAAGAAACCACCATAGAATACTTTAAAGCTAAAGCATGTTTGGGAAAAAAGAAATGAATATAATTATCCCACATTTAAAATACACTATCATACTTACCCAAGAACTCACAATATGTGGTTATGTTATATGTGAAATAAAGAGTTCTTTCTGTTATTTCCAGTAATACACTCTGCCTTGGTCTAAGCCCAAGACAGACCCGCCTTATACTAAATAAATGTTGTGGCACTTTATATTAATGTGAGAATTCAGTGTGGGTTTTGGACCAATTCTGATACAGCATGTAGAGATTGTTTTCTTGAAGTTCTCTAGTTATATATTTCAAATATGAAACATTTATAGTGTCATTGAAATTGCTAGTATATACATAGAAATAAAGGGGGGAAAATATCATTTAAGATTGTGTTTTATGTTCAACCATAACCCAGACACTCGTGAAATAGGGCATAACAAGTCAGCATCTGTAATTCACCTATCAAAGTAAAGCCTAAAATGACCTCGTCTCCTATTAAAAATACTACTTGGGGGTGATTTTGAAATATCATCGATCATTCATGTAATTATTTTCTTAAAAAACTTTATTAAATTTTATTTATAAAGAAAAAGAAAAAACAACTAAAATCTAGATACCAAACAACATTAAGGTAGTGTAAATCAGAATTGCATCCTATTTTAAGATGTTAAACATAGCCAGGAAGGTGACCAGCCAGTTCATTCAGTACTTAGGGTCACTGTGTATCAAAACCTAGGTTTATAGGCCAGCCTGTCTCAGTGATTCAAGCTTAAAAGGAATCACTGAACAAACAAAAATCACAAAAGACTGGGTATGGTTGAACAATAAGCCGAAATGGCAACTTATCAATTTATAGTGTGAAATCTCACAAAAAAATATAAATTAATTATACTCAAGAAGATTCTGCATTATAAGCCACATTATAATCAAAAGGCTGCTTCTGAAGCACTTAGACAATCTTAATGGCATCCCTAGAACAATCATTTTTTGATAGCCTGATCAGTGTTTTGCTAGCATGTAGTTGATACTGTACATTGTTACATGTGTTAAGTTTTCAGGACATAAAGTCCCCAGGGTAGTATTGAAGTCCCCCTGACCAAAATCTGCTTTTCATATCCTTTTGTTTTCTTAAGCAATAAATAGTCTGCATTGCCCATTTTCAAAACCTCCATTTTTACTGGATTTCTTTAGAATATTTGGAACCTGAGACTTAAATACCTTTGTTATTCTTCCGTAGATTTGCATGCATCCCAGTCTCACCAGGAGATACTCACTACCACTTGAATGGGTTACAGATACCAATGATCAATCTCTTCCATTAAAGGCTTTTTACTTAACTTTCTTAATGTTATACTTACACATATAATATGTAACTTAGTACTTACTATATCTTGATATAAAATTTGGTAAATATTAATGGCAAAGATCAAATTGGGAAGGAAAAGACTATTTTTTAATTTAAAAATGCCTTTATGTTTCAAGAAAGCACATTTCTGCTGTGAATAACTTTAATCTTCATTTCTTATTTAATGCATTTTTTATTTATTTATGCAATAAATATTTATAAGGTGCCTGCCTTTGCCTGGCAGACTTTTAGTATAGGGGAATATCAGAGTGAGCACAACAAAATCCCCCTCCCAAGATGAACTTTATTTGGAAGATAGAAAGGACAGTCAAAAATCAGGTAAATATACATAAGTGTTTTGGACATTAACAAATTCAAAGGTGAAAATTAAACAGGATAATGTGATAGAAATTAAAAGTTGAGATATGTGGAAAGGAAGTTACTGTAGTTTGGGAAGGATCTTTTTTGAAGAGATGATATTTTAGCTGAGGTTTAAACAGATAAAGGAAACAGCAATGCAAAGATAAAAGAAATGAACATTCCAATTAGACCTATAGCTAAATAATGGATTTTATCAGATTCTGAAAAGAAAAAACAAAATTCTGAAAGTTATATCCATAGTTCCTATACCTGTGATTCTGTGATACCACAATTAGCATTTCAACCGACTTCGCCAGTAGAGTTGTAGAAACACTCCACATTTTTAATCAATAGTTACAATATTTCTGCTGAAAACTGACTCTAGAAACACTAATGCCTTAGAATTATCTCACTCGACATTTTCTCATAGTCTTGGATCACTGCTGCATTTAGGAATTTATTTTCTTAGCCATACAGGAGTCTTAAATAAGTATGAGAAAAAAAAAATCATAGCTGGTCAAATGCTAAAATGTAATTTTCCAGAACAGAGCTGTTCAACAGAACTTGCTGCAATGATGAAAGTACTCTATGTGTGTGCTACCCAGTATGGTAGCCACAAATTACAAGGCTGCTATTAAGCACTTGAAGTGTGGCTAGTGCAACTAAGGAAGTAATTTTTAAATTAGATTTAGTTAACTTAAATTTAAGTAGCTGCACATGGCTAATGGCTACCATATTGACAGCACAAATCTAGAGAATTAATTTTAAATAATTATCAATGTTTGGGAATGTATGAATTGATTACTTCTTTCAAAAATTTAAGTTATGCCTTTGGACTACTAACAAGAGGTAAACTAGAATTTGTGTCTTAATTGGGAATACATTGATTGAGAGAGTATCTTAAACTGCTTGTGTGTGTGTGTGTGTCTGTGTGTGTAAATGAATTAGTCACATTCCTGATGCCCCACCTTTTCATTCATTTTTCCTTTAGCATATGCTAAAACAGTGTTCTTTCCTCTGTGGCTTAGGAGGTAATGGTGCAACAACACTCTATACCCAGAAGAAATGAGCCAGAGCAATATACAGAAAGCTATTAAATTGAAGAGCATTAACTTCCATTCATTTAATGTGTTTTGGCTTCACGGTCACAATTTCTACTACATCTGACTAGTAAGAAATAGTTATGACAGAATGTGACTAAGGAAGAAAAAATCTGCAAGGATCTTTTGGGGGAAAATAGGTATTATTAGTCTTGTATTAAAAAAAGTAACAAGGATGAATAGTGTTAAAATATTGCAAAACTGTAGATGATCTATATTCTTTATTGGTCTTTGGGGGTAGGTGAAAATCTGATATTTTTAATCATATGAGTGACTTATGTTTAATTATGATGATCGCTTGATGTCTGATGATTTAATTATGATGATTGAATCTTAAAAACATTCTTCAGAAAATAGCTATGAATATAATGTTCACTGAGCCCCCAAATTAGATTAGTGTAGGTGAAGAAAACATTTTGAAGGATCAATAGGAGAGAGAAAGAAAAGCCTTTTCCTTTCCAGGACTTTCCAGACACAATATTGGCTACTTTTATTAGTGTAGCTTGGCAAATTGAACTCAAATATATATGCTTATATTCATGAGAATAATAGTAACAATGTTATTTTTCTATACATTGGATCACATGAGACATATCCAGACAACAAAAGCTATTTCAGTATTACCAAAGGCCACATTTACCTGTTTTCAGTGTTCAACTTCAGCTTTGGAATTGAATAGAACAGTGTCTATTTTGTAAAGCTCTTTAAGACATGTATGGCATAGAGACATGTTTGATTGTAATCAGTAATATAAAAGTAATTTTTAAAATTGTCAAAGAATTGACAATTTTTACTCATGCATTTGAGCACCAATCAGAGGAAAGAATAACTAGATGGACCATGTATTACCAACTCACTCATTTTGTGTATAACTCACTGACTCAGTTTTCCTTTCAGAAAATAATGGTCTGAATGTAGCTCAGTACAAAAATACTTGAGCCATAAATATCTAACATTAAAAATGTCTCAATACAAAATGGTTTTATATTGTTTTACTTAATTTTGCATAGGAAGAGTAATTATCAAATTAAAGTAAAATGATTCATTTCTTTAATATCATTTCTTTATATATCATTCTCTTTTAGTTCAATTGAAATAGTATTTGCTTTACTCAATAATGAATAACCAAGTTTTCAGGACTAGATGCGTGGCATAAAGTAACATTCATCTACATTCATGATGTTTATAAAACTAATTACCATTGTAACTTCTTTTTCAATCCTACAATGAAAATCAAGAAGCACTGAAAAATTCCAAAATCTTGCAAAAAAAAAAAAAAAAAAGGTACTTGAGACTATATTTTTCCCTTCACATATAAGCAGAAGACAGGGAGAAAAAAAGTAATTTGTTCAACTTTAAATAAGCTTGTTTCCTCTCTTCATTTCCACGTGAATTTGACTACTCATGAAGAAATACAGGGAAAATTACATATTCTCAATTATATTTAAACTTTTCACTATATCCCCCAACATAATATACATGTGATTGAACAAGAAGGAATTTTCCCATATATATAAATGTATTGCATGAACTCACCTTTTCTTTCTTAATGCTTGAAACCTAATTCGAATGTTTTTTTTTTCTATTATTATCTGCCGTATTGTTTTGTTCACTTAGCATCCCCAGTCTGGGTTGTATGTTTTATTATTTAACATTTATTTCTCTACCTAACTCAAGTGCTTTCTTTTCTCTACTTCTTGCAGTAGTGGACTTCCCTCCCGAAATCCCTAGTGCTTTCTTTTCTAACCCCAAGTGAACATCTTCCCCTTAGACATAGCACAATGCTGCATAGCCTGTTAGAATCTTCTAATTCCACATGTATTATTATTTCATTTCCTCTTCTTTTTAGTCCTTCATTTCCTATTTTCTTATATACATTCTACTTCAATGATCATATCACTGGATGCCCCATCAAGCTCTTGCCTTTCCATTCATATCACATTGTATACAGTTGCTTCTAGAATTGCCATTCCTTCTGCTCAGTTACCACTCTATCCTTTTAGAGCATGCATCCCCACCACATGCTACCTGGATGCCTCCTGGTCATCAAATCTTATTCCCCCTTTTACCAAGAAGATATGTCCTCTCCTGTTCACCATCACCTTCAGCCTGATGAAGCATAGATTATTTTGTGCTTTCCTTTTTGTAATACATATTAATTTCCTTTTCCATAACACCCTTAAAGTTTTCCTTTGAAAGCTCAGCCAACTTCATCCTTCCTTACCTTAAAAGGCTTCTTGAGTTATTCTTAAAGTATGCATCTTTCAGCCTAGTGAAAGAGATATATCATCTCTTTTATGCGAAAATGACACCTGGTACTGTGTTCAACTTCTATACATTCACAAAGTTTCAAATGTTATACACCAATTTTATTTTGATTATCTTTTGTCTTTAGTTTTCCAGTTGCTCAGAATGATTTTCAAAAATGATTTGATCACATTGACATAATTGTTCAAGGCTTCTTTATTTTACTGAAATTAGGAAACTTACTGACTTATTTTTAGTTTTTAGAATTTTCTCCAATTGCTTTTGTCTTCCACAGTGAGTAAGTTGTGGGCAAAACCCATAAAAATGACCCAGCAGCTGGGCCAGGCATGGTGGCTCATGCCTGTAATCCCAGCAGTTTGGGAGGCCAAGATGGGCGGATCATGAGGTCAGGAGATCAAGACCATCCTGGCCTATGCAGTGAAACTCCGTCTTTTCTAAAAATACAAAAAATTAGCCGGGCATGGTGGCAGGCACCTGTCATCCCAGCTACTCGGGAGGCTGAGGCAGGAGAATCACTTGAACCCTGGAGGCGGAGGTTGCAGTGAGCCCAGGTCACACCACTGCACTCCAGCCTGGGTGACAGAGCCAGGGAGATTCTGTCTCAAAACAAACAAACAAACACCCAGTAGCACAGTACTTTCTATTCCTTAATGATGGTGATCACCTGACTTTCCTCAAGACTATCTTAGAACTTGATTGCTATCTTACTCCACAGCAAGTTGTGCCTTGAGAACTTATTTTGAGTGCTAAGAAGGGCAGTTACCTTTTGAACTCTGTATTTAAGTAAACAAACCACAGCCACACAGGGACAGCACAAGGAATGTTTTCAAGAGCATATTAGCATAAAGCAATTAGGTAATGGTAATGAGAATTAATCTCCCCCTATGGCAACAACTGCTCCTGAACTCTGAAACAAAGTCACTTAGGAATCTTTCAGGATTTTTTGCCTTGTAATTTCTTGGGAATTCTCTGCCCTGTCTACCCTTATCTCTTAGGAACAAATCTCTAATTCTACCTAGACCATTAACACTTAATTTGTTGACAAGTAACTTTGTGTTCCTTTGAAAGAAAAAACAAAATCTTTCCCTATGGTACATTTTCTCCTGGGCAAACCCTCTTGCCTGCTTCCCTCCCACTGGGGCCTCTGCACTTGCTCAGGGCTTTTACGTAGAGTCTATTGACTCTTTATTTCTTTTATATATATATATATATATATTGAAACATGTAAAAGGTTTCATTCCTTCCACTTATGTCCTTCCTCTATTATAATAAAGTCTACATTTTGAGCATTTTTCAAAAATGCTGGCAGTACCCAAAGTGATTTGACCTATTCAGATTTTTTTATATATATGTGTGTAATATATATATTTTTTATATATGTGTGTAATATATATATGTGTGTAATATATATATGTGTGTAATATATATGTGTGTAATATATATTTTATATATATGTGTGTAATATATATTTTTAATATATATATTATGTGTAATATATATATTTAATATATATATTATATGTAATATATATTTATATGTAGTACATGTTTTATATATATGTATATATGAAGCATGTACTATATTTTAATATATATACACATATATATGTATATATATCATATATATGTATATATAATATATTTAATATATATATTATATGTAATATATATTTATATGTAGTACATGTTTTAATATATATGTATATATGAAGCATGTACTATATTTTAATATATATATACATATATATGTATATATAAAACATGTACTATATTTTAATATAGTTTACATATTTAATATAGTTACATATATGTGTTTGGCAGTACCCAAAGTGATTTGACCTATTCAGATTTTTTTATATATATGTGTGTAAATATATATATTTATATATAGTACATGTTTTATATATGTGTATATATAAAACATGTACTATATTTTAATATATATGTATATATAAAACATATATGTATATATAAAACATGTACATATATATGTATATATAAAATGTACTATATTTTAATACAGTTTACATATATGTGTTACATATACATATATAACTTGTACTATATAAAAATATATACACACATATATAAATACATATATAAACACATGTA